>OY829513.1:6349693-6540014 GCA_963691665.1 Clepsis dumicolana
CCTGTTAGGTAAGTAAGAATTTAGTTGCTGTCGAACTACATTCCACGTAATCAAGGTTTCTTCGGGAGCCCGACTCGATTTTGGTTGCCGCAAAAGGTTTTCTTAACTACTTATAGAAATACTAACTTATGCCACGCGGCTTTGCCCCCGTGAATTATTTCAAAATGGGCTAGTTCCCTATCCCGTGGGAATTTCGAAAAATCCCTTCTTATTGCACCTCTAGTATACTCAATGTACCTATATGTTCGCCAAATTTCAAGTCTCTAGGTCCAGTGGTATAGGCAGTGCGTTATCTGTCAGATAGTTATTGTTTTATATGTATAGATAAACAAGGAATTAATTTGCGAACAAGTATTTACTTGTGTAAATACTTGTTCGCAAATTAAGTTAAGTCCCTACTTACCATTAGGTACATGCTAAATAATTAAAATTATAAAGGCCGATGTTTCGAGCCGATGTTTGTGAATGTCTCAAAATACTAAATGATAATAAATAATGTAAGTTGTATTCGAACACTCTAAACGAATCAATATTATGTTCATCAACTTGAAGAGTCAGTGCATTTCGGGTTTCGGGTTTGTGCATTGGGTCGGGGCAGATGTTTGTATGATGAATACGAATGTTTGTTCTCTTGTCTTGAATGTTTAATATGTACATAAGTATGTATTTCTCTATATAAGTATGTTTATCCGTTGTCTAGTATCCATAGTACAGGCTTTGCCTAGTTTGGGACTAGGTCAATTGGTGTCAATTTGTCCCATGATATTCATTTATTTATTTGATCGTGCTATAACATGTAAGGTATTATCTAGAGTATGTTTGAGAGCATCCGCTCGCCAGATTCGTTTACTAAACAGAATTTCCTGACCTGCGCCTACATTCAATTGTCACGTCAATCGCAGCGGCCAGCGGCCGACAGAATCCATTCCACATTCCAATCTTCTCGATCAATGGGATTATCACATTGTAACTCTACAGATTATAGGTGACGTAGGTATACGATTTACTATATACCTACTAATGGAGATATCGAATACTCGTTATACTATCGAGTAGTGCGACAACGGTTCCAATTTGAAGCACGATTACGTATTTGGAGCTCGCCGATGCCGATTGATTTGAATATCAAGCGCATACATTACAATAAATTATACTGATGAACTGGCTCGAGAGAACGACGCTTTGTGGCAGCCTGGGGGCGGCTATAACGCAACTATCTCATCTCATAAAGAAGCTGATTAGTTCTGAGCAATAAATATTTAATTATTGTCAATTAATATAAATGAATAATTGCAAAAGACATGTGTTCTTTAAATCTAAGGACTTATCGTAGCGTAGGTAGGTACATTCATAACTGCGATATTATCGATAATTCATGAACGTTCATGCACATTCATCATGTAGTATAAAAGCTTGTAGCTAAGCTTTTTGTTATCAAATAAACCTGACAGAGTGGCTGTACTTAATTATTTTAAATCAACATTATATCACTATGTATACTAATTTTACCACCCGACGTGAAGCCATTTTACGTGAATGTAGCCTCTGAAGACAGAAACTTAGGTGTGTAACTGTAAAGGTATTCCAGTAGATGAACTATTTTCTGGCATAGCTAGTTCTGAAGGTAAAGGTATCATAATCAGTTTGGTTTGAGATTTTCACATTGATATCGTTTTGATCATCGTTACCTACAACGGAGTACATTTCGTAAATACTTATAGTAATTGTTATTTTTCGTCCCTGATTGGCTGACCACGCCGCTGTAGTGATTCGTCAAAAATAATCAAAATGTTTGTGGTGGTGACTCAGCCAATTGATTAACTTTACATAATTAAGAATAATAGAACGGCAGTGACATTTGGGTCCCCAGCGATGTCTTCCAATTCATTACAGTATCGTTAAGTTAGCGCCCCGGCTTTTATAGGTCTGGCTGTAGACTCTGGTAGGGCCTTGTTAACACGCCAGTTAACTGGGACCGTAAACTATCTAAGACGGTAGCTGTGATACTTAAACTTTATTGCACTTCGAAATCGCTTCGTAAAATCGTATTCTGAACACGCAATTATTTTTTTCTATCTAGAGGAAATTGCTTTTACGCGTTCAGTCATAAAGCGCGCAATACTACTTCGCTACTTCGAAATAAAGCAATTTGAATAGTTACCGATTGTAAAACGTTTTAACAGTAAATTGTAATAAGTAATGAGTGCTTTGTCAGTGAGCTGTGGTAGCTCAATGGTGTCAAGCAGCGCGTCGTGGGTTCGAGCCCTGCCCTGTACCTCTGAGTGTTTCTAAATTTATGTGGGAAATTACTTGTGTGTAATTTATCATGAACTTTTCGATGAAGGAAACACATCTGCGAAGCAATTCAATGGTGAGTGTGGAGTTCCCAATCCGCACTGGGCCCGCATGAGACCCACAGTCCAAACCCTCTCCTTGGCTGATGATGAATGCTTTGTCAGACGTTGGCATGTGACTATGCCATTTTTAACAAAAAGATAGATTTTGATAAAGATGACAACACGATTCAGATTGTGTAACGTAATTTATTGAATCAGGCGTTATTTTGCGGAGGTCCATATTTATGAACTAAAAACAATTACTTTGCTCATCCGCGACCACCACGTCGCCCCCGCGTTGTTTGTCTAACGTACACTGGACTTGTAAAACTTATCCCATGGGATATCCCAATAGACAATCTGAATCGTGTTGGCCCTACTGGGTATCCTTTTGGCAAAAAATGGCATAGTCATATGCCAAATGTAAAAACGTTTCGATGCAAAACTGGTGACTGTAATGTCTGTGACACCTGGATGAAACGGGAAATTTCAACCTGAGTTAAGAATTTTAGTTTAGTTCCTCCGCTCCTCTGTTTTTGTAGCTTGAAAATTATTTCATCGTATCCGTTACCTTCCTGAAGCAAATGAAACGCGTTTCTCGGCACATTCTCCGTTTCGCGTGCCGTCTTGGATAAAAAACTTCGGTAGCGAAGCAAAATAAATGAAATCAGAGATCTGTCCGCTGCATTCGCTCGGCTTCGACATCGGAAGCTTCTTGCGGCAGCTGCGACGGAACCCAAAACCATTATGAATTATTTAAAAGGGAATCGGCCTTCCTCAGATATTTGAATTATTTTGAAGCCCTTACTTGTGCATAATAAAGTGTCCCGCATTTTACTGCGTCACTTTTACACACCGAGACCCGTAATCGAGTATTTGCAAATTTGGTAATTTACGATTACATTCAAAGGGCGGGTCGACCTAATTTCGTAATATGTGTGCACGTTTCATTAACATTCAGGCCCTTCTGCAACCCTTTCGGATTTAATCTATAAAAGTGTTTAATCGTGTTCAGAGCATTACTCCAGACAATGGCATAAATTATGCTTAACCTTCCACCAGGTTTGTGGAAATATGGACACATGCTTACAAACGGCCACTTTATTTAAAATTTAAAATTTAGTCTCTGCAGTCATAATATGGCACAAATTTGACTGAATTAGCATACAAACGACTTGGTTAAGGGCTGGGTAACGTCACATCTAAGCGTTGCCAGCACGAACCATCATCAACATTAATCTAGAGACATTATCACGAAGTTGTAAACAAACAAACTACGAAATGCTGTCCGCGCCTGACCTGGTTTCGCGGGCTGGTGAGACCTGTGTCTGGAAGAATAAGTTCAAAGAGCTCTCCCTCGAAACGGATCCTTGACTCACTTTGTCTGCACGATGTCCAACAGGGAAATTAACAGCTACATTTTCCCTCTACAACCCATGTGTATTAAAATTAATGCAAACCCATTAATTCCTGTTTCACGCTTTAGTTTTATGAGAGCCAATTACTTCGTGTTAAGAAGTTACCTACATTATATAGTCTTGTAAGTAAGCAAAGAACAAAGACGGAACATTTTTGCTTATGAAATTGTCTGCCGGTATTATTTTGTCAGGGTAACATAATTAGCCTGATTTTGCTTGGATCCCAAACGATAATAATGAACGGCATTAGGTACTTGCATATTAAGAAAGTGTTCTCGATCGACTGTGCTCGACTGACGGTCAGCGCTAACATCGGTCGAACGAAGAAGCTATATCAATGAAAAATACAAGGCTGGATTTAGTATTCAACAGATGAATATGGCCGGTGGATCGCAAAATCAGTAGACGGTTTCCGGATTTAACATTTAGAAGGTTTTTGATTCTGATTTCCACCAAATTTTTCTCAGCCCTCAATTCACAGGAGTCGCCAGAAAGGGCCGCTGTGTGTTTAAATAGGTAAGTATTCGTACTCAAACTGTACAGGGATTCCCGTTGAAATCAATAAAGAGCGGCCTGGCTCTAGACCAGCATTATTATTCAATTGTATGATTGCTTTGAATCGCTCGGTCGACGGAATTAAAATCGCTGGCGGAGCCACGCGTTTCGATTCGTTTTCAGCATTCAATGCTTTGCGCTTGTTTCTCCACTCCAACTACAGCACGGACGTCACATTTTTGGAGTTCGGTGGAACACAAGGAAATAAATTAAGGAAACTGTAACCGCGAGGGTTTTGGATAAAATGTCATATATTGTTATAGCTTTAAAAAATATAACTATGAATAAAATTCACGCCCATTCAAGCCCACTGCTTCTTAACGGCAGAATTAGCGAGTGGAGAGAAATTGTGGCAACAATACGAATGGACCTTCTATACATTTATCATATTTATATTATATTTATCCATATACGTATTCATCCATAATGACTTTGTCAATGACCAAACTTAAACACAGACATCTCATCATCATCGTCAGCGAGACAACACTTGCTTGTCAGTCACATGTCGACCGTTGAGTGATAGGTCCTTTTGTAGAAAGTAATTTTACTATATTTCCTATATTTGCTCTTTGAACAGTTGTTTGTGCTTAGGTACTTCAAGAGTTTGTTTAGTTTCGTAGATAGAAAATTAATATATTAGGTAGGTACATTGGAACCGTCACCATAACTCCAACTCGAACTTGGCCAAATTTTTGAGCTCGATGTGCCGAGGTTTTCTACCTGTGTTTTCGCCGGGCGGGCGCTGCCAGAGAAAGTTTTTCTTTATGGATTTTAAGCGAAAAATTTCCTCTGAATATGGATATGATTTTAGTTGAAAGAGTTCTTGAGGTAATCCAGTTTATTCTTTAAAAGTCTCTCAGCAAAATCGAATTTTAACCGATTTCAAAACGGACAAAGTTTTTAATATGTTTGTATTTAAGAAACAATTTTTACCTAAGGTATTTTATGTATAAGATTAGAATAGTGAAATATACGGATCACTCACGTGTGTCAGTCGAGTATAGCCAGACATGTTTCTGACTGATCCGTAGTCCTTGCTCTATCCACCTATGATTAAACTATACTTTTATATAGACGCCTATACTTGTAATACTTACGAATGATCAATTTAAAAGCCACTTAAGCATCGGTATTCAATTACTTAAGTTTGAAATGAATAATTTTAGCACAACCAAAATATCCTTTGTTGCTAAAAGCGCCACCTATCTGTTCAAGCGCACATCAACGTTAGGACGAGTACAAGTCGAGTAAGAGCAGCGTTGCACGTTGGTGGGAAAAAGCTCCTTTACCAAAGCATAGACAGCTTTAGCGCCGGGAGTTTCCGTTAGATGTCGCTGAGCTAAATCAGATAAAAACCATACAGTTTATGAGCATTTCTAGAGCATTCAGAACAATTTAGAATAAGATTCGGGGTTTACAAATACTTCGGCTGACAATAGTGCATCCAAGGGGCGCATCTTAAGTCCATGAAAGAGATGTCAATACGAAACGAATTCACCCGATACTCTACTTTTTAGGGTTCCATAGCCAAAATGGCAAAAACGAAACCTTTATAGTTTCTTGAGTCATGTCTATCTGTCTGTCTGTCTGTCTGTCCGCGGCTTAGCTCAGATATTATTTTGCATGGATATGTACATAATTAATGAGGCATGAATTAGGCCAACAAAGTGATAGAATAATCTTGAAAAACAGCTTTTTTGAGCTACCTCCCCTACACATAAAGTGGGGATGATTTTTTATTCGCGTCTTCCCCATAGTGTTGGATATCGTTAAATAGGTGTCTTTCTAAAAATATTGGGCTTTTTAAATATTGGGTGTTTACGTCTCGCCACCGGCGTGGCGTGTGCTCCCAGAGGAAAGACTACGGATTAGTCCGAAACATGTCGAGCTATACTCGACTGACATACGTGAGTGATCCGTTTATTTCACTAATATTGGGCGTGTTCGAAGATCATTTTTCGATTGAATGATTCGTTTGCGAAATTTTAAAGAGCTCATTTTTGATAGAGTCAAGTGTTACCCCCTCTACCAGAGAAACTGTTGTATTTGGAAATGTAAAAAAATCAGAGAAATAGTACATAAGTATACCTAGTGAATTTAAAAGGAAAACTAACACAGATAAGTAGGCTTTACAGATTTACGAGTAATACTTGACCAACTTGTTTACGTTTGTCTATGTCAATAACTGATATAAAATGATCCAACACTGCGTACAGCTTCCTAGCACTGGATAAATCAAAATCTTTTCAAAACACCCAGAACTGCGGATGTAGGCAAGTTCTAGTAAGTTAGCTTACTTATATATTTGCTATTTCGATCATTCTTTACACCATACGAACTCTTGTACAAATCAAAATTCACCAGACCTGGCACGAATGGATCGAATGGATGAATGTATGTTTAACCTATTTGATACTCACGCTTCACACACAATTTATGAAACTCCCATGATCATTATTTCCGTATAAAAATATCTAAGTGACATCGGTTTCTTTGAATCCATACGTCGCAGAAGGTCGCGGCTATATTAAATTTATCAGTATTTTGATTTTGATTGAAAGTGATGCATAAATACTCTATTAGGCTTCACCTGAATATAATGCTACGATATTTAGACATACACAGAGGGACTTCCACCAGCAAAACCATCCCACAGCGTTTTAATAAATAAACAAGCCAGAGCCGATTCGCTTCAGCTTATTCATTGCGATCCTACCTGTCTCTTTAGAGCGTGTTAAATTAAAAGACAGAATGACATAACCCTAGCATGACAGGCTGAAATTATTGTAATGCAGAGGAATAAAGCACAAATCACATTTTGTGCAGCGCACTGCAAGGGCTAAGGTAATTGAGCTGTCATCTAAGATTAATGCTACGGCCGGTTACTCACGTCACACCAACCAAACGAAGACAAGCACCCACCAAAGGAAATCCAAGGGGAACATTCATTGGTCATTACGGCTGCCTTATAGTCCAGTACTGGAACATGTTAATTACCCTGTAAACTCACAAAACTTACAAGTGGGCAATTTTTTGTAGGCAGTTAGAATTTACTGAATACCACTTGTAAAAAAAATATAACAGAATTTGACATTGCTTTTGGAATTATCTAGGTATTTGTTAGTAACACTTGTAAATCCAAAGAAAAAATATGCTAGTGTTAATTTTCTCTACTAGATTATTGTATTTAACTATTAGAACAACACCTATCATTTTCTAACACTTTCATCAAGAGTTTACGCCAGCATTATTAAAATCACGTAAAAAACATATAAATCTCTTAAAAAAAATACAAGTCAAGTCAAGGCTGCTGAAATGTATAAACCTGTTAAAAGTAACCACAGTTTTAATTTCTAACAGATTTATGAATAGCGTGTTTTTTATAAGCAGTGGAATTTTCAAAGCGTTCTATTTTACACAAAAAAAATCTCATAATTCTCGAATCGGCTTATTTGATTCGGTTTTATTATAGTAATTTATAGACTAAAATTCTAATGAATTCATCAATAGCTTCAAATTTTATTAACTTATCAGTTATATCCCTGATTTAAATACACGCGACCTCGCGCGAGCCAGGCGAAAACTCTTTGCCTGTGTTTAATTTGACATGGTCCTAAAGTGCTGAACGTATTCATGGGCCGACTGTAAATAAATCGAAAATGAAAACGAGTAGATTATTAGACATCGAACGGCAGCGGGAGTGTAGAGTACGGCCTTGTATTATTACAGGTATGTGATTGGACGAGCGCGCTGCGGCTGACTCGCGCGAGATCGCGTATATTTGAATTAGGGATATAACTGATAAGTTAATAAAAATTGAAGCTATTGACAAATTCGTTAGAATTTTTGTCTATAAATTACTATAGTAAAACCGAATCAATTAGCCAATTCGAGAATTATGAGATATTTTTGTGTAAAATAGAACGCTTCGAAAATTCCATTGCTTATAAAAAAACGCGCTATTGTTGCAAGGAAACATACATTTTCCGCAAAGATATAACTATTTGTCATTAGTGGTCGCGGGTGAGCAAAGTAATTGTTTTTAGTTCATATTTATTGATGAATCTGTTAGAAATTAAAACTGTGGTTACTTTTAACAGGTTTAAATACATTTCAGCAGCCATCATTGACTTGTAATTTTTTTTAAGAGATTTATATATTTTTTACGTGGTTTTAATCATGTGCCGTATGCTCTTGATGAAAGTGTTAGAAAATGATAGGTGTTGTTCTAATAGTTAAATACAATAATCTAGTAGAGAAAATTAACACTTGCATATTTTTTCTTTGGATTTACAAGTGTTACTAACAAATACCTAGATAATTCCAAAATCAATGTCAAAATCTGTTATATATTTTTTTCACATGTAGTACTCAGTAAATTGTAACTGCCTACAAAAAATTGCGCACTTGTATGTTTTGTGAGTTGAATTCACTTGGGGTATCGGATTATTAGGTATGTTCGGTTGGTGTGTACGCAAGCGATATGGCGCATGTCTGCCACTAATTCGGCAGACATTAATATGTGGAAGCCTTTTTGTATTATTATACTTTGGTAAGCAGTCAAGCAAGTATGCTAAACAAACGGCTTTGTTTTGGCTTTTAACACGAACTTGGAGTTTTTATGATCCCGTTTTTTTTCCTATTTTATTAGCAATGTATTTTAGTTTTACTATTATTACGACTCGAATTCAACTTTATATCTTTTATAAATACATTTATAATAAATATTTATTGTAAATTAAACTTGAACAGTGAAACCAGCTTTCATTCCAACATAATGGAATGAATTTCCTGACACCCACGCTGTCGAACATTTTACACGAGCAAGTACTGTATGGAAGGAAACCGGTATTAGGTAAATGTTAACATTTCTTGATTGCACTGAATATTTCAGTTATAGCTTTGATTTCCTGGATAAGAAAATAAATAAAATGCTGGGAAATGATAAGACCTTGGTCACTAACGACATAATTTTAACTATATCAATTGGTAGGTTAGATACTTTTGTAAATAAATATTGACTCCTATTTTGGTATTTGATGTGTATACTTACGTGTTTGTAGATTTTGCCTACTCGACATAGTGAGTTCAAGTGACCCAAAGAAACCATAAGAAACGTACCTACAGATTTTGTCACGACCTCACGACTCGCAGACAACCCTTTTAAGTCTTTTATCTGGCCACAGCCAACTATTCAGCTAATTCTATACAGTTCTAGCTAAACGATCTAATTAAAAGGCTGATGATTATGATGTCTGAGAAATAGACTAAGCGCTACTTATAAGTTATAACTTTATTCGTTTTAATATAAGTAAAGTAGCAACAAGCAATCGAAGTGATTTACTTTGCTCGTGGAGTCGTAGGCTTGAACTTGAGCCCGATCGCAAACTTAAGCCAAAGTTACGCCGACCTGGACCTTATATCATTCGGATTCACAAGTCGCTCTGATGTATCGTTATTGTTGTGTTTAATCGTATTTCTCCACAAACTTGTGAAAGTTACTTATGCTTTGTAACACGCTTAACCTTTAGCGTTAAAATGTATGCAAACTTCCGAGGACTCCAAAGACTGAATGCTCGCAGAATAAATTCGAGCTATAAGCGCTGTGAACATAAACTCTAAATCTACTTCAACTTTCACGTTTTTCCACTAGACTAGTTAATGCAGAGATTCAAGAAATAGTGTACTTAATAATAATTATAATTAAAATGTAAACGTATCACACCGCTCTACCTAAATACCCACAAGACTGATCCATTTAGGAGTTTTATGTTGAGGCCAACTAACTTCCTAGCCTTGCTTGTAACCAACGGTAGAAAGGGTTACTCTTTTGGGTCAAAATCGAAATGACTTATTAACCTACGTGAATGATGTAATTTTCTCCGCGCTTGATATATCCATTTTGTCTTAATTTTTTTATGATCGCTAGAAAATGTAACGTGCGAAACTTAAAATAGACGACACCGAGCGCGTGAGAACGGTGTCAGCCTCCGCAAGTGTAGGAACGATGTACTTTATTCAGACAAGATCGTTAAAAAACCAGCTTTTTGTATTTTTAACCCCCGACCAAAAATAGTGGTGTTATAAATTTGACCTGTGTATTTGTGTGTCTGTGCATCTGTGTATCTGTCGGTTGCATCATAGCTCCTGAACGGATGGACCAATTTCAATGCTGTTTTTTTTAATCGAAAGCTAGTCAAATCGAGATAGTTCTTAGCTACTTATAGGTTATGTCAATATTAAGCCAATATGTCAATAAACATAATAAAACTAATTTCTGTCATAGCCTTCCACGCTCTTTGTTGATGACTTTGTTATGCACAACACGAATTTTGCCGACGAGCAAGTAGACTGGATAAACCTAATATACATAGTTTATCAGTGCCTATTAAGTACAAAATGTAATTGAACACTAGGTTAAATAAAGACTTATTTACTATCGAACATAAAATAAACCAAAGTTTTTAGAAGCTAAGTTAGTAGCCCATAATTTTAATTAAAGGAACGGGAGCAAAGCTTATAACCAAGGTTTACCTACTTGTTTTGCTTTTAATTAGGTACATTGTAGAAAGATCTCTCTTCTATTCCATTGCTGAGGATGGTAACTCCTTCGACGACTCATGGTCTGCCTCCAGCCGACCAGGTCCGACACCCGGGGGAGGGCGGCGGTGACTGGGAACCCCAGCTGTTCCTCTGAATATCAGGTCTGACCACCTTACGCACTAGTCCCACCGCTGGCGAGAAGCAAGTGTTTTTTGGTATGAAAATTGAATGTCGCTGAGCGACAAAATGTTCATACCAAAAAACACTCGCTTCTCGCTACTCGCCAGCGGTAGGACTAGTGCCTTAGAAAGCAAACTAACTAAAATATGAAGCTTTTTATCTCAACTTATCTAAGCTTTTATTCATCCAGTTGTCAAATCGCAAGATGCCCATTCCTTTTCATCATGCTCAGCTGCTACACCACGCTTCTATTACTTATTTGATTGACAACTGACAGCTCGCAAAGTAGTAATATAAATATTTCTTCTCATTATACCAGTAACCTCTACCTATGCAGAGCGTTCTTAGGCATTAATCAAGTCAAGTCAAAGAGATTTATGACGAGCAATTGTAGCCATTGCCTTGGTTGGTAAAAACAGTTGATTGACATCACAGAGGCGGGCGGCTACTCAGAAAGTCGACCTCCGCCGCCGACCAAAAAGTAGACAATACCCATACTAAATACGCTTACAGTGGGTTTGGTCATACGTTAGGTCTGCAATGGACACTATACTCGTATACAAAGTAATTTGTAAGGAAATTTTTAAGTTTTAAGTACACGGCTCTTTTTGCTAGCCCGACGAGATTGTACTTTCCAGAGGACCATAGTACCGAACCGAGTAAGGTTTAATTTGGGTACTACCCTGCAAGATCGTTGAAATTACTCACGTATGGCAGTCGAGCATAGCCCGACATGTTTTTTGACACCTTGATTCTAGTAATCGACACCCTGCTGGTCACCTTTATTGCTATGGATTAAGATTGAAGATGCGAAATGTTGGGGCAGTGCCGGCTACTACAACATTTACCTTATTTAGCCGAAGTCGGCTATCGGCAGTCAGTCCTTCAAGGATCAATCAAGCGGCCTCCCTGGGTGGCGCGCTAACTAAAATATTTATTCAGCCGGACCTTCACAATGGCAACGTATTTCAATGACGAACGCGCGCACATCGCCTGGAGCTGCGCGGGCGTCCAACGAAGGTATTTAGGTGGTTACAAAACGTCCATTAAAAATAAAATATTAAAACAGTTTTCTTTCGAGGTAGCAGAGATTTTGGCGTTGAATAATTCAGAAATTGCGGAATGTTTGCAAAAAATCATACGGCAGAGAGAAGGCGTTTAAAGTAATCCGACTTATTAATGAAACATTTTACTGATCTGGTGATTTAATAAAGGAATGTGCAAGCTGTTACAATAATTATTAGTGGGGTATGTTTTGCAAGAAGACATAACTAAACAACAACATTAAAAAGCAAGAAAAATATGTGTTATGTTGGTACCAACTTAGTCATTTTAGTGAGTTTCAATTATTATTAAAAATCAAAACAAAATCAACTGTATTTTGAAAATACGAATTAAACAGCTTTGAGTAAACTTAAATATCAAATTGATTTTAAGTAATAACGTATCCAAAGGTATAATACCTAAAAGATATAATTTACTCTGCAATTATTATTTATCCATATGAACGTACGTCGAGCCCCGAAGCGAAACTATTAAAATCACCGATTCAATCTCAGCTAATACCTAGCATTCAATACCACACAATAGAAAGAGTTATTGCTATTCAGAGCCTACGGTTATATCTATTTGCTTATTTAATATTCATGGCATATTCCTTCGCGACTGATCAGAATTGCCGACCATTCAAATCGAAGTGAATACATATCTGACTGAGTACACGATGAATTTCCGGTGGAGATCTTTGTTTCGCAAAGACATGCTATCATTCAATAGACAAAATTCAAATATTTCATGACATTATCACTCGGTAAATGTTAAATGGGTAAATTGCGGATAGACATGATCTAGAACTATGTCTCATTTTCAGTTTCCCACAGGATCATAGTCCGATGGGTTCCAGCAGGTTAGGTGGCCTTTATTATTCTAACGTCGAACTACCATTTAGGTAAACATATGTAGGTACCTACCTACTTTGTTTCTCAGCAGTTTAACCTGTCACAATTATCATAGTGATTTTCTTATAGTACTGACTGTAGTAGTTTAGTTGCAACATTTAAACAGAGCTCATAAACACAACATAAAACGTATGACGTCTATGTTAATCAGACTTTTTTACCCTTTGGTAGGGGCGGCACAGTAGGGCAGATAATTGCAAAACGCACGCAAAGTTTACTTTATCTATTTTAACTACCTGCGGCTACTAGTCTTTATAACAACGCAACAAAGACCACATCGAGACGGAAAAAAAACATAGTTAGGGTAACTAGAAACTAGTTTACGCTGGCGCTGAGACAAAAACTTGGACTATCGGGCACCGAGTTACGCAACACTGGGACTGAATAAGAAGTGGTTTCGGTTTCGAGCGTTAGGAAGTTCAATAGCCGTCGTCTATAAACCGGAAAAAATGATTAATATTCGTATTTATAAGTAAAAGTAAGTGGGCATGAGCACAACCCCGCGAGATCGCTAATTGCCTGGGTAGACTGCATTTTCTAGAAGTTTTTAGTGATTTAAAGATAAGTAATAACGATACTTAAAATATTTATTCATACGAAAGAGCCAGTGTATCCACGTTACAAAATCATTTGACGCACAAGGTATCTAGAGGGGGGCCACGTCACGCCATGTACACGGATGTGCTGTCAAAACAAATAAAAAGAACGACTAAAATAGCACTGCTTTTTTAATTCATAAAAACTAATACCAAAGCCGCCCAAGACTTGCCGGTCACACTTTAACACCACATTGGCACATTCAATCCTTTTTGCACCCTCAATAAGCATTCGACGTTCCATAAAGGGCTTGAATAAAGACAAACTTAGGAAATGGTCTAGGTCTTTTTCGTTCGTCTTTTATATGCAAATCCATGGCAATTTATCAATGCGAGACGTTTGAATGGACAGCACTTTCCATACTGCATCGGAACAAAATGGAGGCCGTGATGGCTGCGCCTCCGTGCGCCAATCATTCGCATTGACGCTCTCTGTAGCGCGGGACCACTAAAACCGGAACTAATAAGGGATTCAACCTTCTGACGGCAAAAACTAAAAGGACTGGAACGAAAGGAAAAACTGGCGGATCAAGTGGTGAATCATCTTCTTCTTTGTTAAAAATGAATTAATATTCCGTATTACTTAAAGATTCATTCAGCCGCAAAAGGCATATTAAATTTCTTTTAAAAAGTTAAAGAAAATGCTATCGAAATTAATTCTATAAAGCATAAGCTGAAATGTTTCCAGCCGTAAGTGCCGTAACCAGATCCTGCGATCACGTATTACATCGCCATAAAATAAATCATCACACGTACGAAAACAAGAAAAACCCAAAGTGCTCTTCGCGCCAGCAAAATTATTGCCATTGAAATCAATTAAGTTTTTAATACAGTCGGCATCGGGGTAGAGCAGAGTCAATGGATAAGTAATTGACTTTTGGTGTCATCTAAATCACTTTTGTAAGAGAAGTCTTTTAGAAGGTTTTGTTATTTATAGATAAGACACCGGCATCGACAGCTAAAGTACTGCATGCGTGTATTGCTACCCTGCGGCGTGAACACCTTCTTCAATTAGAAATGAAATAAATGTAAGTAACTTCATCGCATATTGAAAAGATAAGAAAAGAGTGTATTGTTTTTTCAATTCCTATTCAGTTACACAAGCAATTTTATTCACGAATAGCCAGAGCATTATCATATCACACGAAAAAACAAAAGCCAATCTTCTTTACATTAATGGACAAAATACATTAAGCGACAAAATACATTAAGCACTCAACAATTATCTTAAGTACATACATATTCGCACTTGTTTCGAGCCGCAAAAAATGTACAATCCGGTTTTAAGATAAAAAAGCACGTTATTATTCTGATCCATGAATAAGATTATGGCTTAGAATGGAATTGTTATTAAGAGTAGTTTGTTTTGACAGTTGCTTAGCATGCGCGGTTCGACAACCCTGATTTGCGTACCTAAAGGCGGATTTAACTGTTCTCTGTTTCGATTTCCTGTATATTTCCTATTTATCCAGCAACATAAATACGGATTAGCAGAATATGTATGTTAAATGCATTCAATTTATTTTGTCTATATACCTACTATTAAATATTATCCTTTTACGTTCATACTACTCTACCAACTCTTCTTTAAAATGAATAAACGGGTCCTTACCTACACGATTACTTAATTATCTTTAACAATGTCTACCGGGCTCTCTGTCTTTGAAACGGCTACAGGCTGCGAACTGATGTAAACATTAAATATTAAACTATCCTAATAAAAACAAAAATACATACTGCCTACTATGATAATAATACCTACACTTACTAGATCACCAATAAGTTATCGGTCAAGAGCGAGTAGGACTTGTTTTACTATACGACGACTTTTATGTTTTGTTGTTTTAGTTCAACATATGCATTATGTTCGCGCTGCGGTTGACAACTGTAGATATTATGTATCTTGATATAGATAAAAATAAAAGCGCTGAAAAAAAACGTTTCTTAGAATGGGAGCCACTGTTAATTTCAATGGGTATAGATGTGGGCTGATTTGACTGATTATTTCAATTTTTCAATCAGCTATCTATTACAGTTTATGCGATTCAGCCCCTTAAAGATAGGACTGACAGACAGGAGACGGTATTTTAAGTTAAAAGGAAGTTGACGTCAGTCAGATTAAGAAACTTTGTAATGTTTCACTACTTCTTTGCTATCGTAATCGAATTACACAGTGGAATATTTTCTGTGGCCGATTTGGCATCTGTCAAGTCCATACATGTACCGTTTTAAGTAACTACTGCCAAATCGGCCGCATAGAAAATCCCACTGTATTAATTTACATCAAATACCTACATTATGCTTAGGATACCTAATATGTTATTGAATCAGGCGTTACGTTCGTACCTAATAAGTATCAATAACTTTTTAGTTCACCATCGTAGCTATAGGCACAAATTTATTTATCACCGTACGCGTACGTTATCGTCTTAATCTACAAGAACAGTGTATTTCCTTCACGTAACAGTAAAATAATTCATTGTAACTACCGACCATAAAATACTTGTGTACGTTGACATTGCCCCGTGACCAGCCACATTGTAGTCAAATGGCTTACTAAAAACTGTAAAATGGCACATAAAGACGGAACTAACTGTACCCCACTAGTAATAGGCGGTGCAATAACAATGCAACACAGTTAAGCTCATACGCACCTCTTTTCATATAGGCCTTTATTCTCAATATTTACTTAGTGTTGCATTTTGCTGGGTACGACACGCGCGAAACGAATTGCGGTTAATACAAAGTTGCATGTGTTAGGTACTTAGCAGTTTTCGTTGTAATGATAAGTACTAACGCTGATATTTTAGACATATCCTATAATTACATACGAAGGGACATTTAAATCAGTACTTAGGTATTCATTTTTCGTTCATCAGAACCTATCAGAGCAGATTTTTCAAGCTTTCAAGTAATGCATAAAATACTCCTCTAAATGGAATGAGTTTATTAGGGCACTGTAGTATCGAAGCTCAATCGATTAAGTAAATAACTGGGGAAAATGACCGACATTTACAAGCAAGATGCAGTCTTCTCACAAAACTGCGATAAACCGATCTCATCGAATATTCACGATGTAAAATACTCGTCTATTAGTGAAAACTTATTACGGTCCTTGTCAGTTGTCGGACAACCGCCGAAACAAAGGATCGTAAAGCTGCATCACCGTATCGCGGGCATCGTAAGCGGTCGCAAATTGGTTTATTGAGATTGCAGCCGCTATGTGGATGCTGGATAACAACAAATCGTCCCGCTTTCCACTGCCTGGGTTGTCCCTTTCTACATATTTTCCCATTACACTAACTGTATTATGGAAATAACAATCTGCATAAAGTTTTAAGATTGTATCTTAGATTGCATTGCTTGCTAGGAATCAAAGTCAGCTAACCGTGTCCGCGGCATTCTAATTTTACAATATGGAAGGAATCTGAATACCTTCAAAGGGCTCGTTGTTTGATGATTTTTCTATCGATTGCTTTTCTAAAAGCCGGAGTAAGTAAGTAAGATAAAAGTTGAATAATGACATTGTAAATAATTTATTGAATCAGGCGTTACTTGGCGGAGGTCCATATTTATGAACTAAAAACAATTATTTGCCGCACAGATATAACTATTTTTCATTTGTGGTCGCGAGTGAGCAATGAAATTGTTTTTGGTTCATAATGCCATTGTAATTTTTTTTTTTTTAATTTACAATTTTTTAAGGTTTGCGACAGTGCAGTGCTGCGCGGAGTACCACACTTAAAATCTTTTCCAAGTGGAACATGCCCTCACATATCACGGTAACGACCGCTCAATACCGCATTGTAGATTCAATTTATATTGACCACAGGGCATTTTCTCTTAACGTTGAACTCCAAAGCAGATAATGTTCCTGTGGTACTATTTACGAAGCCATTTCTTTCTGAAATTGTATGCAAAAATAAATTCCGATATGGATTTAAGCCGAACGCTGCAAGTTTTTGCTTTATTTATTAAAATCTCAACATGAAACGGCAGATACTCGTTTATTATTAAAAATCCTTGATAAAGTAGGTACTTACCCAGATTTAAGCTTAAAAAGTGGATTTTTTTAACTCTGACTGAAATATGACAAAAAATACTACTTAAGAGTTAGTTCTTAACTGAAAGGAACTAGGTACCTATTGTATACATCTTTATATTATGATTCCGTCAGCAAAGAAGTTGGTGTAGAACACGCATTAATTTTCTTTATGTCAAAATTTGTAGTAAGTAATTAATAAAGAACATAATATTACACCTAATTTACGACTAAAAAGAAAAAATACACACTTGAATAAAATTATAATTAGACGAACTAAAAATATAACTAAGAATGTAAGATAAATTAAAAGTTACAAAACTAAAGTAAATACAAAATATACTTACGTAGGTACATAATATTATAATACCTACCTATGATACTTTTGCATACGATTTGATATATTATGTCACGTGGTTGCTGCACTAAGATGCAAACAGTGTGAATGTCCTGAGACGCTATGTTAAATATAACAGCTCCTAGCGCTAACTGCTAACGTCTAACGAATATTCTCGTCCGTATAATCAGGCTTACTATGCGGGCAGTACACATACACACAGTGCCCGAACCACGCGCAAACGATTTGCTAGACACGACCGACCAATTAAACCGCATTAAAACACTCCAGCAGACTAGTTCCTGCTCGAGCAGCGTTGGTGTTCAACCACGAGGAACTCAAACGTTACTTATTTGTAGAGATGAGTAATTTTATCATCTGTAACATTATACTAAAGATAACAACACAACATTACAAACAAACAAACATTAGAGAGAGAGTCTGACTGTGAATTTATTCGCAGACTCAGCTAAAACTACAGAGTTTTTTTTTCGAAATTTGGTACGGTTATAGGTACCCCGAAGTAATTAAATAAGATAGTTTTTATCCTGGAAAATAGCATAGTTCCCGCGGGATAGCGATAAACCGAAGCAACTGAATCGCATACCCCGTGCAACCTTTTCACAATACATATTGAAATTATTTCTTTGGCAGATCTATCTATTTACCTCCTAGATATTGATAAGTAGCGAACCACTACACTGAACCATAAATAAACTTTGAACTTTTCTTCATATTTTGTAGCAGGTTTTAAATTGGATATTTTTATCGTTGAAACCCCTATTACTGGAGATTACGTATAAGTTACTGGCACTACCTTAAGAAATGCCCGTGTAGTTTGCTAAGCTCCTTGCAAGTGAATATAAGCCTTGAGTAAGCCTTTTGCTTCTTACAAAGGAAAAGTTGGGACGCAGTCCGAGCTTAAAATTCACCTTAATCTTTTATTTTCTTTGCTCTCTCTCCAATAGCTAAACTCAAAGACTGTGATTTTGCTCCATACGCAAACTTAGTATAACTAGACCAGCCTGTTTTTTTTTTCAATTGATCTTCGTATCTTTTACGAATTGCAAATACCTAATTAAGAAAAATTACTCTCTGTGCCTTTATCTAAATTAATATGTATTAGGTGCACATGTTTTCAACGGATGCGCCTTACCTTTCTTGCCATTCCATTAGACACGTATCTTTCTATATGACGTCAACCACGATAATCTTAAAACTAAGTAAAAAGCATTTCGCAGAAAATGAAAACAAAATGCGCGCTCTTATCCTACGGAGCGGCGGGCTATTGCCTCTCTAACGCCGATAGTGGGTTCAATAGTCGGCGCGTGCGGCTAACGAACGAGATGCGCACATTACGATAAAGCCTGCATTTAAATAGTGCATGTCGTGCCCGCGACACCAGACCAGACTCTACTACGTTCAAATGCTTCTAAAATAAAACGCTCGCGAAAAACACAATTGAAAATAAATTCTGCCCCACTTGACATCTCACACGAGGCTCTTCAATTGTTATTAAGGAAAATATCATTAAAGGTGGTTTTGGATTTGGTCACAACGTGTGGATAGTTTAGAAAAAGCGATGTAATTTTTTGAGGTTTTTATTATTAGGTATTTTCAAAAAGCAGTTTTAGTTAATCAACAGCAGCGGTCGCTACAACAAATTCAAAACAGTACCTAGGTATTTGTTAGTTTTATACAACAACAAAACTACAATAGCAAGGATGGGTGCTTGATATGGTCTTGCTCTGTGTATATACCTAGTAAGTTTACCGCGAGAACAGGCCTGTGCCAAGCAATGAGTGAGACGTACCTATAATAATGCTTAAGGCTGGATTACAGCGTAATTATTTATTTACCATCAAAATTTTAAAGCAGTTGTTTTTAGACGACGCTAAAGTTTTTATCACGGCCAATTATATTGATCCGCTGGCTGAATCTCAACGGAAACCACAAAATGCAAAATGTTCTTTTGAAACTTGTTCAATTGGCGGCTCGTTGTGGGAAGGCCGATCTGATTCAATCCCACAGGAAACAATTTTACGCTTCACTACGCACCCAATAATAACTATAACTAATTCGCTTTATGTTCAAACTGTACTTAACTTAAGTAGCCTACTTATCTAAGTGTAGGCTTAAAGCAGATGATATACAATTATAGAGTAATTATTGCCACGGCTTAAGTTTCATCGTGTCAAGTTTTTAGGGTACCGCTTTGAGCAATAAAACTGCTACTACTGCTGCTACTTTTATGTATGTGTTGGCTGTTCGCAACGCACTTATCTGTCTTGTCTTGTCATTTCTGCTCAGAGCACTAATCTCAAGGCTGAAGTTTTATAACTCCACTTTCTGTTTTTCTTTCATGAAAAAAGAACTGCAGTTTGAAAGATATGGATATAAATCAGGTTTCTTAAGACCAGCGCAGCTGTGTCGTAAACGAGCCGCGTTTTTGTATATGTTTCTTGGTATGTACAATATAGCGAAGTAGAATCGTGCCCGGAGAAAATAAACCCAAAAGTCACGAAGTCGACGTCGAACAATCCTTTTCAATAGAACTTTATGTCCGTTCTTAAATCAACTTTCCAGTTTAAAGCTGCAATGAAAACACTGGCTGCATATCCCCCCCTACAATTACTGTGAACGGTAGCTACACGCCAGATCAAATTAATACCCTGAGACGTAATCTCTAGCTATTGAAAAAACGTTTAAAGCTTGATGTGTTTATTAAATTGTCGTAAGTAATTTACGAGCGGGGAGCACCACGCGACCTTTACTATCGGTAAGGCTCCATTTATTTTATTTAAAGAATAACACGGAGTGGTTGCGGTGACGGAGTTGGCTTGAGTTTTTATTACATGTGAAATAAATGAGCATTTTATTGTCCAAGTTGAGGGATTAAAAGAACGATAATAATAAGTTAAGTGCTAATTTTTCTGACCGACGTACGGCTTAGCGGCCTGAATAACTTGCAAACATTTATATTTTACACTAGATATAAGTAATTGTCATACGATGGCAAGTTTAGAGTGATACGATCATCAAAACTTCAAAGCGTTTTTTAACTGAACCCAAAATTCACGTCTATTCGCAATTCACATACAACTGTAGAGTTCTGACCAACTCCGCTGCGTTTGTCCTCCATGGTGACTTTGCCCTTTCCATTTCATAAAGACGTGTTTCAACGTTGGAGTAGGTGCAGATAGCTGTCAATCGCCCCACATTGTCAGGTATCGTTTAGTTCTCCACTCGATGCCAGGAATTTGGCTTCAATTTATGTCGTATATTATGGGGTGATTAACTTTTTCTTTGAAATAAAACTATTATTAACTGGAATAGATGATCGACTTAATTCGGTTGATATTAACAATTACTGTTTTGTTGTAAAATTAGTACTTAACTGTTTTTAGGGTTCCGTAGCCAAAATGATAAAACGGAACTCTTATAGTTCTGCCATGTCCGTCTGTCTGTCCGTCACATGGACGTGAGTTAAAAAAAATATTCACTGTTCGTTACTTTTCTGTTATACCTACCTACAATAGTTCTTGTAGTAACGAAATGGCCAAGCCACATATTTTGACTAAGGCATAGAGTTTGTGAAGTTAGGCCTTGTAGAGTTAGGGTGTGTAAAGTTAGAAGCTTGGCTCTACATAAGATCTGATAACTTTTTGAAAGTGCGAGCCATTATGGTCTCGTCTTGGCAACATTTTACATGAAAATGTTTTTGTCGGGATTTAGTCCATAACCGACATAAAATTACCCCACACTGCGTACAGTTTGTTTAGGAATAGATAAGGCTCTGCTAACACGAACAATTTAAAACGATCCGGAAAAGCGGAAAAAATCTTCTAGACTCGATTTCCGTAATAGACGAACTATTTACATACTTACAATATTTTACGGAACCCTCTTTGTGCGAGTCCGACTCGCACTTGGCCGGTTTTTTCAACACATTTTACTAAACATGACGTCTGTTGAACTTATTCATCTTAAGTGTTACACCTTGTATATATTTGTCCAACATGTTAACAAATAACGATAATTATGTAGGTTTGTAGACTTTGACCTTGACTTTCATATAATTTCAATGCATCTTCTTGTCTACCTTGAAATTGGCAATTCAATTACATCCATCACAAATAATATCGTCCGTGCTGCGCTCCCCGCCGGGACGGGCACGAGTGATGCCCACGAAGCTATCTGCATTAATGAAGACATCGCAAAAGACAAATTTTATTGACCAGTTTGAAGATCAGAGATTGCAAAGGTGGGCAAACGAGCTCGTTTTATTTTACTACAGTCAGCTTTAACAAAGTCAATTTAATTTATTTAACTTGAGTTACCTAACAGCAAGACGAGCTTTAGTCCTTCCCGCTAGTTATGAAATATCTTGTTCCGTGTGAGACTACTACAATCTCAGCTTTTTATAGCGAGCTAGTCGCATTTAAGTCAGAAGTGCGTTCACGTCGCCTCGTCGCGTCGCAACAGAAGAGTCACGAGCAAAAACTGGTATAGAAAACTAGATTTCCACGTCCGCGAGCGTTTAGAACGATTAGCCGCGAGCGACGCATTGTTGATACGCTATCAGCTGATCCGGCGCAGTCCGCCATGGTACCGCGCCCGGAGCGCATGCGCGCGCGTTGCGGCTCGCGAGTCAGGGTCGCATCCTGACCATTAGATAAAAAAAAAATGTTTTACAATTGACAATGTTGTTGAACGCGGTGCGTGTGACTAAGTTCTTGTTGGCGGGGTTGACTGTATTCTTTTTCAGCTGGATCGTGTGTGTGAATGAGTGGCACGGCGCGGCGTGGGGCGGGCGGCGCGGCGCGGGCGCTGCGTCCACCATGCGCACCATCGTGGGCTACTCCGAAGGCAAGCGCGCGGAGCTGGAGCGGCCCTCGCCCGTCGCCTGTGACCGCCTGCCTGCCTTCCCCGACATACCGTACATTGTCAGTTACTTATGTTTTTTAAATCTATTAACTAAATACAAAAACGCACGCATTGTCTAAGAATCGTCAGGAGAATGCTCTTATTTAAACAAAAAATTTAAGACTGGGTTGGAACTTAGTGTTCGAAAAAAAACTGTTTACGTCTCAATATTTGTACCTTGTTCCCAAAAACTTCGAGATCTATAGCGTGTGCGAAAATTGGTTTAACTAAGTACACTATCTCGCTATAAAAAAAGCAAGATACGATTTAAAAGTATTGTTTTGTTATTGGACTTTCTTAATATATTTAGTCTTTAGTGACTATTTTATGCAGACACCAGTTGGATCATTTGTAGTTGGAATCGATTATTCAAACTTCTGCACAGAACCAGTAGCACCATTAAATTGCCAATAAAAAAAACCGGACAAATGCGAGTCGGACTCGCGCACGAGGGTTCCGTACAAAGATTTCCCTGCTTTTCCCCAGTGTTTTAAGTTATCCAGCATTAGCAGATCCCTGTTCCTAAGCAAAATGCACGTAGTGTGGGGTCATTTTATATTGGTATGTGACATATACAGACAGACATAAAAATTTAAGACTGAAAATTTTCTGAGTGGTTGTGCTATAAGAGCTACCTGCGTATCAAATTTTAAGTTCCTAAGGCAACTGAAAGTACCCTTTAGGTTTTCACGGTACGGCAATTTGTATAGAAACAACCCTTATAATTACTGTATCTTTTGATTTCGTTGACTTAGAAGTTTGATTTTTTCACAGCTTCATGAGACTGCAGGTTTAAATATGTGATGTTAATTTCAGACTGTTACTTCAACGCGTTCCAGAGAAAAAGGGTCTTGACAGACAGACAAACAAACGGACAAGAAAGTGATCCTATAAGGGTTCCGTTTTTCCTTTTGAGGTACGGAACCCTAAAAACAAACGTTTTTGTATAATTTTAAGGTTTATGACTTAAAATTATTTAATGGAGCTAAATTTGGTATTTTTTATTAATTCTCAAACGGTACGGAACCCTAAAAGGTGTAAAGTTTTATTAATAAGATGGGGATATTATTAAAATATGAAGAGAACCAAGTTGTTTTTTTTTTTGCTTTTTTTATGTAGGGAAAACTGTAGATAGACACGCAAGTAATGCAGTTTAAACTAATAATCTCGTATTGACATTGAGCTTTCTTTACAAAAGTATCACTAAATAAAAAAATACGGTTCTAAGCTTCAATTTGATGTTTCGAAATAATCTATCTACCTACTTATTGAAACAAATCTCTCAGAATTTATTTTCGCAAACCACACCGCATTATTTTAATGGTATCTACTGGTAATTCTACTCTCTAGCAGATGCATCTAATGATACAGGGTGTATTAAAGTGCAGTGACTTTTTCTAATTAAATGCTCACTTATTGATGGCTATGCATAGTCGCCGCCATTCTCGGAAAAACAAGTTCTATCGAGAAAATTGTGCTTAGTTTATGTAACCTGTTTAGAATCTAGAACTGGTAAGCATTCTAACCATTAAATCTGCTGTTTTCCCATGCGTCGTATGCAAATATTTCTCAAGTTGATAAAAGTCTGGTGAAAAAATCTTCTCAGCAGAAAATATGGTCCATTGTCATATTCATTAACAGTTAAGTACTTCAGTATTTATTATCTGAGAACCTTTGGAGTGCAAGACAAATTAAATGTTCATATAGAAAATGGAGGTGTGAAATGTGTTTATGTTGCAAAAAACATAAATTAAGAAAAGTTTTTTGCCAATTAAAATTCGAAAAATTATTCCAAATAAGTTGCCGTTAATAGGCCCTGGGGTCATTTTTAATTGGTCTGGTCCTTGTTAGACAATGATATATGGCTCACGTGTTCTTTTGGACAATGAACTGTTGATAGGCGGCTTCTTAATTAAACCAGTCGGCTATTTTTTGACGTTAAATTTGTTCATATTATGTATCAATTAATATTCAACGCTTGTTAGTCAAAAAACTAATACATGTACCTACTTACTATATAATTATGACATGTGGAAATACCTAATCTAAAGTTAAAGATATTATATCTAAATACAATTTGGTGAACCACATAACAAGGAACCCTTCTCTTCTCTCTGTTTCATTTCAAAAGACAGATGCCAATCTTATCTTTTGTCCAGCTTGTGCTTATGAAGCTTGGTTTCAAAATCAGATCTTCCCTGACACGGGCACAAGTTTATTAAAGCTAAAGTATAACGAATTGGCACAGATAAGCATCAGTCGGTACGGCACCGGCGAACGACCGTTCTGCCCTCCGCATGGCATCGTTTACGTTTAGGGTTCCACAGCGTCGAAATAAATGAAACATCCTGTAGCTTGATTAACCCTAACGTATTTCATAACGTTACATTTTAAGACGTAATAGTACGTAAGCCTGTTTTATTTGAATTGTTTTGTAAATGTAACTGAAAGTTAAATCCGAAATCTGTATGAGAAAGAAATGTTTACCTGTCTTTTGACACTTCTTTGCTAACGATATGAAGTAACGAAATGAAATAATAGACATTTTAGTCCATCTTAACTAACGACATTATATTTTCTCAAAAAACCGCCCCGATCATTACCTAATTCTTCATATAAATTTAAACCCAGTTTTTACTTCCATCATAAACCACCTTCATCTCTTTACCCGGCTGCACCGGAGCCAAAATACAGGGTTATGTTTTTGATGATTGATTTTTATTTATGACTGTATAAATTGTTTTCATTAGCACACGATACTGAGATAGAATTGTAATGGCAATACCATCATCATCAGGAGTGGTTGTTTTTCTGATGGCACATGATTATTTAAAAACTAAATTGAAAGTAACTAGATTAATATAACATACCTCCGATTTTTTCTGACCTTCATAAACTAAACAAATATCTATTCTTCGTGTTATATAAGTGCAAAAAGATCTCCGCTTGCACTGCCCATTTCGCGCTTAGCCAGTTTTTGTAATACGATAATCTGTATGATGCTAGTCACGAACGCAGAATAAATCGAAATCAATATCTTCTGCAGATATTGATTTGTAATAGAATATAGCCACCGGGTTATCGTGTTTGCGATTGCGGGACACACTTCTCATCTCTCCACGTCAATGGAAATCGTGCAATGCCGAGCCATTCAAGTAGGTTTAAATAATTCTTCCCTAAAACACTAAGATTTTATCGAATCGGTTACGAAAAAACGCGTAAAATTTTTGTTCAAAGTAAGCCAAGTTATGGTCGACTGGCGTTACTTTATTGTATTGGGTTGAATAAATATTCAACCCTTGAAGCTTTAGTCTCAATTGTTGTAGACTCCGAAATAGTCACGTATTAAATTAATGTGATACTTACATACTTAAATAAAATCTTGTTTTTCTTTAGGTATTTAACTATTAGTTGTACAAGTTTGCAAGTTCACCCGTCTCAACTTTACTTAACTAAACCGTACTTTTAATTTGGTATTATAAAACCGCTCCTAAGGTAAGCGTATTTGAATGTCAGGAACTCAGGTAATTACATTTGTAAGAAACACTCCGTCATTAGGGTAACAAGTAGGCATTACCGGACGAGCACGCAGCCTTTACGACCGGAATAGTCGTTATTTTCATAAAATATTTACGGCACCTAATCATTTTGTCTATTAATATCGTGTTTGGAGCAAGATTTATAGTTTGAAATCGCAAAAAATCACGTAATAGCTTATCATTTCGGTAAATTTGCTTTGAAATCACAGAGCAATGAAGCCAGTGCGTTGATTTGGCTTCAAGGTTATTAAGGTTAAGTTATATTGCTGAATGTTTTTGGTAGTCTGTCAGCCTCTAATTGCGCTTAATATTACATACGTTCTGTTGATGTGATTTTTTATCGAAATAATGTTAAGTTATTGAATGCTTGGCTACGCAGACATTATTCCCACTCTTTAAATATTATAACAACAAGGTTTAATAAAAATAAAAAATCGACTTCAAAAATTATATTTAGACTCAAAATTATGAACTAACATTTTTATGTATACACTAGGCCCACGTGAGAACTATTTTCCAAGCCTTTGAGTTTGAGACTTTGAGTGGAGGCCTGTGCCCAGCAGTCGGACGTAAATAAGCTTTAAATTAGATGAGATACACGAAATAAATCAACAAAAATACTAAATCAAAAATTGGGTACATAACAAAATTAGGGGCCTAAAATTTTTTTGAGGTCCGTGCCAGATAAGATTACACTTAGCTATTGCACTTTTTTTGTTAATATTGCGGATTCAGTTTTTTTTATTTGATAGAGGTACTTTTCTAAGGTGCTGGCACCGACTTCTAATAAAATTGTAGAATTTTTACAACGGAGAATTTGAACATTACGTGAATTTTACCCACCGAACCAGATGTAGCTTTAAATCGTCGCACCTGAGAGAACGAAGTGAGCGAAGCGTCTCCGTTTCAGCTTGGATAAAAATTCTTTTGTATTTTCCGACTGTCTGTCCAGCTGTCCTCCTCTACAGGTCGCTTTTCTCAACCGATTCTCGTTGAAATTTGTGAGCTGATTCGATATTTATGTAAACAAAAATACCAATTCGTTTCAAAAAAATCCTTCTTTTTAGGGTTCCGTACCTCAAACGGAACCCTTATAGGATCACTTTGTTGTCCGTCTATCTGTCTGTCTGTCTGTCTGTCAGGAGCCTTTTTCTCTGGAACGCGTGAAGGTAGCATGCTGAAATTAATATCAAATACTCAAGCCTGCGGTTCCTTAAAGCTGTGAAAAAATCAAACTTCTAAGTCAACGCTATCAAAAGATACAGTCATTAAAAAGGCTATTTCCATATACAAATTGCCGAAATCCAAAAACCTAAAGGGTACTTCCAGTTGTCCTAGAAACTTGAAATTTGGTATGAAGGTAGCTCTTATAGCACAATCACTCACAAAAGTCTCAGAATCTTAAATTTTTATGTCTGTGTGTAGATTTCGCAGACCAACATAAGTTGACCCCACGCTGCGTACATTTTGTTTAGGAGCAGGGCTCTGCTAACACTAGACTTATTAATACAATAGGGAAAAACGTTAAAATCTTTCTACGGAACCCTCGTGCGCGAGTCTGACTCTTATAAAAAAAAATTGCCCTGTTTTTTTTATACGACGAGGAAGGCAAACGAGCAAGTGGGTCACCTGATGGTAAATGATAACCACTGCCCATAGACACCCATAACCCCGGAGGGTTCGCAGATGCGTTGCCAGCCTAGAGAGCTAAGATAAAATGCCTCTTGTGCCCGTAATTACAACGGCTGTCTTACTCTCCACACCGGAACACAACAGTGCAAGCACTGCTGCTTAGCGACAAGATTAGCGAGTAGGATGGTGGTAGTGATCCGGACGAACCTCGCACAAGGTCCTACCACCCGCAAATTTTCAAAAATTAGCCGATTCTGGTGACATTTTGTGATCAGGTTCGTATAGATTTTTTTGATTTTTAAATTGAAGATTATTATCTAATCAGCTTCTCAAATCCCCGTCTGACTGAACGTATATTATTATTGCACATGCATATACTGAACATTACACATTACGTTACCCACCAATTAACGGTCAAGCACGAATTGTGTCAACGTGTCGCTAACTGTACCCGTAATTATTTTGATGACAACAGTCAGAGTCGCGTCAGTTTTTATTCGTCACGGGACGCCCCGGGTCGCGCGTGAGCCGCCGCGGGTATGTGACTTGAAAGTTAATAGCGTGTTTTCGACAAAATAATGAATTAAATGTTTGAGTGGCTAAAGTTTTTCTTATCATCATGTCAAACCTGTATTTGATAGCATGATTTAGTTTTAAATTTTGAAAATCTGTTTATTTTCAAATAACATTTTAGATAGTGAAATAAACGGATCACACACGTATGTCAGTCGAGTATAGCTAGACATGTTTCGGACTAATCCGTAGTCCTTCTTCTGGGAGCACACGCCACGCCGGTGGCGAGACGTAAACTGCACGCCGCGGCTCTGCTCGCGCTGCTGCTCGGCGCAGCTGACAGCGGCTCACAACTACCCTCGTTTTCATCGTCATTTTTGTTATTGCCAAAAGTAGGGTAGCACACTACACTAATCACACCACTTTGTAGAGGCACGTTCACACTAGCTGTTGACACAGTATTCAACACAGTTTTCCAACTAGGGGGCACCGACCATCCACTATCACGGTTGAAATTGGGATGACGACTAATTTCAATGGCTTCACGTACTTTCCACGGAATGAAAAATTTTCACGGTAGTTTCATGTTAAAACATTTTAGATAATTGTGAAGGCGAACAGTTTATCAAATTATGAATGTAAGGTCGATTTGTTGTTAATTGTTAATTGATTGTTTGTTAGGATTTATTTTTAAAACTTGCAGATGTTCTTGATGTACTAACTAATCCACAGTATAGCAAAACATTCTACTTAGTAGAAGGAACATATATAGAATCGACTATGTTCCTTGCAGGGCAACAAAGTTGCCAGAGAGCGGCAAACCACTCTTTTTTTACCTCTAAAAGTCAAATCCAAGATTATTGTCACTGACATTTCGGACTAATAATTCGTAGTCCTTCATCCTCCGAATCCGTTTATTTCACTATGATTCAGTCTCACGGTAATTTAGTTTTAAACGAAGTTTATTAAAACCCCATAATTGCATAGCAGGTCCTACGCCGCATCAACTAATAAGACCACATATTTCTGCGATTGCTATCGTTTCCGCTCGGCTTTCCTACGAAGGCTATTGGACATCAACTAAGCTAAGAAGCGAAGCGAAAGCTATATTGTATCGCTTTTAGGCGCTACGTGCAGGAGTGAGACACAGGATACGACATGATTTAGTTAGACAGACTCTGATAATAAGTACTAGAGGCTATGTTGTGCCGACTCTGACTTGTGGGCTTGTGATACGTTTCCTGAATAATTAATATTGAACTTTAGAACAAGATGAACATATCCGAGAACAAGCTATACATGTACAAATGTACATTAGGTATCGCTAAGTGTTGATAATAACGTTTACCTACACACATAACATAAGTCATAGAAACCGTAGGAAATGAACAGCATTTCGACAACCAGTTTTACTATGAAAATTTTAGTAACGTAATATCATTACGACATCGAATTCGATAACGCTATGAGTTTCAAATTTGGAACATCTTCAAAAACCAATACGATTTAAATAGGCCTACGATACGAAATGTCGACGTTTGTCATTATAAAAAAAACAGTCAAATTCGTGACAGGTTTATTATGCCTTCGGCTTCTGAATCCATCTTAACTGAGTACTTATAATGTGTATAGATAAAGTAATGTACGCAACTCTACATAATTGGCCTTAAAACCCTTAGGACCCTCATTATGTAACATTTGCATATACTTCTATACTTATATTTTTTATAAACTCACTGAAACATGAATACACAGAAAAAAACCAGAAAAATGCCAACCCCGGGAATCGAACCCGGATCCTCGACACTCCGGGTCGTGTGCTTTTCCCCTACACCACGATTGGACATAGAGGAAAGGCCGAATTTTTCTACACTTCTATACTTACCTAGGTACTGCACGTCTAAGCGTTTCTTTTTAGTCCGAAACATGTCGGGCTACACTCAACTGACATACGTGAGTTATCTGTTTATTTCTTTATCCTGCGAACATATTTTGCTTTTAACGGAATCGAAAGTAAGCAAACAAACGTAATGCTTCCAAGTGGCAATATGCCTAAATTTCTTAATCGGAAATAATAAAATCGTACGCTATTTAACTCGCAATTTAGAAGCATATTGTCCCTGAATTAAGAAACTCATTAATCTTACAATTTATCTAATCCTAATAATTGTAGCGATCGATCGATTTATGATCTCGTAATAAATTTTATTACATACTTTAGCTAACGAAACTTCATAATCAATGTCTTAGACGTAGTTAAATCTTAATAGGTATTTATAATAAACTGCATAATATATGCGAATCTAACAGCAACCTGGATTTTTATAGCATAATTTATTAATCAAAAGCAGTTAACACAAACACTACTTAGGTAATGTAGGTACATTACGTGTTGATTATGTAGAGTTAATAGAACAAAAACTTTATACTTGTGTATGTTTGTTTATATTTGTAATGAAGTTTTTCCGTAAACATTTTATATTGCCTACTGTTCATGAAAAACTATACGTAAAAACCAATACCAACCAATACGAGGATGATATTCAAAGACCATAAAACTGATTGTTATTAGGTTATTACAATTGGACTGTTGTGTAGGTTTAAGAGTTACAGCATATTTTGAAAATAGTTCCTGTCATTTACTTACATTGCTTTTTAGAATTAAAACAATTTCTTGACATTCTATCACTAAGGCGCTGTGACTATGCTGTGACTGAGTACGCCATAGAAAGTTGGGCCGCCGCGCGGGAAAGTGTTAAAGCACAACAACATATCACGTACGTTTGACGCCGAACGTGAGTAATTTTGTGTCGAATTGGTGTAAAGGCCGCAATCATTCCCTATTGTATGCAATGACTGTGGGTATTTTGGATCGTACGTGAATACGTGTCTTAAAAAAAGTTTGTTGAGTAGAATAGGTAGAGAATCTTTTTAAAAGAGAAAAAGATTTTCGCTTGCGCTTGACTACAAATAGTTTCATTACATATCACCACGCGCCACTAATGGCGGGTGCCTACCCATGCGACTGATCAAGTTATTCGGAGGGTTTGCCTTGGTTCATTTTAGTGTAGGTAATCCAGGCAAGAGCACCCGAAAAAGTTGTTAATTTTTCTTTGATTTATCTAATACTTCGCTGAGCAAACATTCTGCTAATAAAAAATAATAAGACTTTCTATTCACATGAATGATTAATGGGTGGTAGCGTCTTGCGTGATTTGAACGTGTAGTTTAGTGCAGGGTTATAAATCAAGTTTCCGCGTAAAGCGCGCTAACTTCAGCTCGTGGGAATGCGCGCGCGCCTCGAACCATGCAAATTGCAAGCGCAGACGCCGGGATGCTCGAACACGGCGAGTGCTTTAAATCAGAGCTTTACAACCTTTGGTCCCTTCCTAGTCCATCAATAACCATCTGTTAGGTTTCTAATGACGATAAATCTTTGCCTCGAACTTAAAATAAATTAAGTAATACTAACTAATGCAGTAAGTTTTGAATTAGAAGAATACATTTTACTTCCAGAAAAGCTTACATTCTGTTTGTCTTGCTAACATTACTGGTAATTTGTTTAGTGAATTTACAGGAATTTTGAGTCCATGCTAGACCAAAATATAAATCAGAGAAGGAACAGGAACTATCGCTATCTCGCAGTCCACAACCCACAGGTCGAGTACCAACGCCTTAAATCAATTACAGCTTAGAAGGTGGGTGTACCTGTCACTAGCGCGAGCGGGCTGCGTACCTGCAGTCTAGAATCTAGACTGCAGATATAGCTTAGCCCAACTGCTATAACTTTGTATAATTCGTTACTCAAACAGATCGTATCGTCGGGAGAAGCAATCAATTGTACGCTGGGTGGGTTAGTTGAAATGTATTTTATTTGCTTCATTTGGCTCTATAGAACTTCCTTATATGTGCAGTTTAGTTGATTAGTTTAAGATAGGAAATGTAGATTTTATGGCACGGTAGTATCAGTGGCAGGTTTTTTCAAAGAGAGATTTTAACTATTCTGATACAGTAAAAATGATATGATTTTATTTTTTTCGTATTATTGGATGATGATTCTATTATTTTACTCGCTTTAAGTAATAGGTTAGTAAGTTATAGCGGTTAGTTATTCCTAGTTTTATATTAAGTTACATAGAATACACGCGGAATATATTATTTTAATAGGTAAGGTAAAATTTCCAATGTTTGACGCCTTAACTCCTATAATCGACACCCAGCTTGTCAGCTTTATTGCTATGAATTAAAGATTGAAGGTGTCAACTATTGGGTCGGTGTCGGGCACTGGGTCAATGCCTTACTACTAACGTTGTTTAAAGCTACTGAACTCCATCTGGGTATTGTAACAAAACATGTAGAGACAATTTTACGTCGTGTGAACAAATTGTCCGTCAATTATAATAGCGGCAAAAAAACGTCAATGTACGATGAGGCGAAACAGAAATAAAACAAGCACCGGCTCGATACTCCGAAAACTGCGTGATGCCACGCAATTATGCTTTACACCGAACTACCGTCGACCAACGTAACCTAAACTCCAGCGCATGCATTCTTAAGCAGAAAATACTGCGTCTTGTTACTTTTGCGCTGACGAGTACCGTAAATAATTAGCAATTTTTGCATCCAAATTGGCAGCAACGATTATAAAATATTAAATTGTTACATGTTTACAGTTAAAATCAAGTAGTGTTGTGATTATTTCTATTTTGCATTATTTCTATTTTACATATTTTCATTGCCGACTCTTACACCATCATACGGGAGGGCTATATCTTTGATTTTAACCAAGGAAATGGACATTTATGTACCTAGTTGATTTGTATACTACTCAATAATATTACCATGAAACTCAACTGATAATAGACCACGAAGCAGATAGGTATTATGTACAATTTTATTATACTTACTTTATTTGTTACTTGATACTTGTTAAGGAAGTGCCACTATGTAAATTTATGACAAATCGTAAAATTTCATTTATGGACCTTGGAAACAATTTCTTTAAATTACTTACTATAGGGATGTTGCCTCTTTGTCAAATCAGCAACTTTTTTTCAAATGTCAAAACGATCCATTAGTATGAAGTTTGTACTGAATTACAGATTTATGACGTCATCATTTTCAGTGATCAAACTGCCTCCTTTTATATTAGTTTTTGTTAGATTTTGTTAGATTAAAAATCTTTTCAATTGCAGTAATAAGTGAGGCATTGGTTTTTCATGAGTATTTTCGGATGCTTGATAAGTTATAATGTAAAATGATTTTTTTTTGATATCAGTCAACTACCCTATTACCTAAGCTTTTCGCCCTACCTAACGAGGAAGCCCTGTGAACTAAATCAAAGCTTCTGATGAAGTTTCAAGTTTTTATATCGTTGTCGGTCGTTTAATAATAATGTAACATCAGACTCACGTTTAAACATAGGCACTAATTACTAGCCACTACATTCGTCATCCTATACTTACAAGACACACGACGAAGTTGCTTGTAGTGCGGTTAGCGCAAGCACGATTCGAGTTTTCACATTGTTTGTTTCTTTTCATTTGACAACATTTTATGGAAAAAAAAAGATATGATCTTATCAGAGATACTATTTTAAATGACAGTAGAAAAAAAAACCGGCCAAGTGCGAGTCGGACTTGCGCACGAGGGTTCCGTAGAAAGATTTTAACGCTTTTCCCCAGTGTTTTAAGAAGTCCGGTGTTAGCGGAGCCCTGCTCCTAAGCAAAATGTACGCTGTGTGGGGTCAACTTATATTGGTCTGCGAAATCTACAGACAGACGTAAAAAAATTACATTTGGAGACTTTTCGGAGTGGTTGTGCTATGAGCTACCTACATAACAAATTTCAAGTTTCTAGGACAACTGGAAGTACCCTTTAGGTTTTTAGATTTCGGCAATTTGTATGGAAATAGCCTTGACTTAGAAGGTTGATTTTTTCACAGCTTCAAGGGACCGCAAGCTTGAGTATTTGATATTAATTTCAGCATACTACCTCCACGCGTTCCAGAGAAAAAGGGTCTTGACAGACAGACAGACAGACAGACGGACAACAAAGTGATCCTATAAGGGTTCCGTTTTTTCCTTTTGAGGTACGGAACCCTAAAAATTATTAAGTAGTGTTTAACTTCCTGCGCCCATTTTCCTGTTGCTCTCCAATAAACAAACGTTCCACTAATTCCGCCACTTTGGGCCCATAACTCTAAGCATGTACACTTCAATTTAGTGGTCTGAGTCCCAGTGATAAAATACCTAATCTTAGTTTAGTTGCCCAACATTGTTCTGATTTTAAACCCCCTGGTATATTACAGGTAAAATAAAAGACATTCATTAATACCTAATAGAACTGAAGGTATATTAAAGATAAAATTAAAGACATTCATTAATAATAGAACTTAATATTATGTACAACTAGGCAATGCCGCGATGTTATTTTATTTTCGGGTCCCGGTGACGGGTTACGACCCACCAATCAGGAACGCTGGTTTAATATTATGTACAACTAGGCAATGCCGCGATGTTATTTTATTTTCGGGTCCCGGTGACGGGTTACGACCCACCAATCAGGAACGCTGGTTTAATCTATTGCATTTATCACCAGGTTACCTATATTGTTACAGAATCGCACGTGGTCTCCGAACGAGCCGCGCGAGGCAGCGTGGCAACGCGTAGAAGGCACGCGCGTATCACTATACGCAGCTTACTATGACCAGCGCGCCACGCAGCACTATGTCAGGATCCTGGCTTCTTTCCACGGTCAGTATCGTAGAAAAACAGATAGGAATACTTACAATTGGGCACTAAAATTTCGGGGGGATACGTGATAGAAAATGTGAACCCTTATAGATAAAGACGGAACTGTATTTTAAGAATCAATTAACCTGAGCGATGTTTTTTCGGCTAATCGTACTGCAACGGCAGACGAGTACTACGTACTCAATAATGATGTGAAATAAAGGTTAGAAAAATATTTTATAAATTTTATAATCCATAAATGAAAGTTATACCTCGATCGGAATCTTATTATGCAAACTTTTATTACCTGACATTTAGCATACGAATTTACGTCATTGAAATAAATATTAGATGTGGATGAGGAATTCAGCATGAACATAAATCTTAATAGACATCAACGTTGCGGTTGCCCATTTCAACAATATAAAAAAGTCTATCAATAAACCACTTAAACAGGTCCATAAAGTTGTAAGCTAGTTACAAATAATCTATTTAGAACAATTAATTGTGTAGCTATGCAAGATGATTATATTTTTTTGTCATCATCGCGTCGTTAACATGCCTCGGTGCCGTAAACGACAAAGCATTATTATCTCAACACCCTCACTACACTTGTCTAGAACCTAATTGAATTGAAATGCCTAATCATGAATTATTCAAAACTTAAAACATCTGCATAGTGGCCGTTTTCCACCTTTGTTGGGGCTCATATAATGAGCCTACTTTTGCGAATAAAAAAAACTACGTAATTACGTTATCATACACCTGCATGCTTTTTGCTGTTGCTCGTTTTTGCAAGCTCAGTGACGGACGAACGAACCTTATTGAAATTACATAATGATTTTACTTTATAGAAACACTAAAACTTTGCGAAATGGATTAAATGTTGAGTAAAAAGTAGCATATATCAATCATAACCATCATCATTTTGGCTTTATAAAAATAGTAACCTCAGTTTGAGGTAAATTACTTGTTGAATCCTATACAAAACAAGCTACATTCCTATGCATGCAATTAAACGTCTCAGGCTCGAATAAAATAATTTAAATCATAAAATATTCAGCAATTACGGTGTTTGCCCAGGCGCACGCGGCGCCCGGGGCGCTACCATATTACAATTTACTTTCCGCGAGGCCTCACTGACGGCTCCGACTTATTACAAATTCATTTTTACTAAAAACAACCCCACTAAACTTTTTGAAGAACATTATCTTCACTCTAAAACCATTATTAGGTACAGTACATATAAAAATTTATGGTCGAAAATTTCACCGCAGCCCTACCCATAACAGGGCGAAATAAAGTGTGTAAACAAGCGTCTTAAAGATAAGCTCTTTAAATAATGTGTTTCTTGAACAAGTGCACAATCTGCGCTAATAAAGACATCGGCTGAATCGCAAACGGTGATAAGGCACCGCCGTAATTATCCCCGCCTAGGGTTACCAGATCAAATAATAAGATTTACCTGCCAAAGTTTCTGAGTTTTCAATATTTTTTCGAACGTTTTGTTTGAATCACATATGTGTTATTTGAAGGCAAAGACATCGTTAAAATAATGTGCAAAATGAATAAATTTAAAGTCTCGTCATCAGATTGTTCTTCACAGAAAAAAAAAACTTTTTTCCTCGTTTTCACCTGAAAAACTACAAAAAATTCGAATATAATTATGACAGGAAAATTGCTGTTGTCTGGTAACCCTACATACAGGCCACCGGTTTCGAGAACTCAATCTTATTGTCTCTTTTACCTAAACGGACTTGAGATATCTTCGTGGTATGAATAAAAGTGATAAAATGTTTTACGACCAATTTGCCCATTGTGCGTAATAAAATAATAAACATGATCTCAGGCCGGCACCACAGCCGGTGGACTTAATTTAATGTTAGCACTTCAATTGGTGTATTTTCCAAAAGATTGTCATCCCACCTCTATAGTTTAAATATGGACAAGTGAAGTGCCATCTTAAGAAAAAAAACGTACGAGGATCATTCGTTCCGGTTTGAAAAGTTGAATTTTTAAGTAAAACATATTTTATATAAATTTGCCTTATATAAAATATGTTTTACTTAAAATAATTGGCAACTTGAATCTCAACAAAAGTCAAATAAGGGTGTCTACTATTATAATTAACGTGTCGACATAGGGACGTTTACCCTATCGCTTTTCTTTCTAGAAATGTTCAATATGTGAATAGTCTCAGATTTTTTAATGACTCTACCTGAAGCTGTCTGAGTTGATTAACCAAAACATAGACTCAAGTATTTCATTTGGTAACAAGATTGAACAAAAGAAGTGTTTATTTATTACACTGAAGCATGCATTTAATAAGTACTAGCTAGAAAGCACCCCTCATTAGTAATCATAATGTCTTTCTATATTACCCTACATATAATTGATTTTAGGATAGTGTTACAAATAAACTTGTAGAAAAACACGGTCGTGCTACTACGTAACCTTCTCACCGACTTCCAATCAATCTCATTAATCTCAATAAACCCCTTTTAATTTTATCGAGACTTTAAATGGTCTACCTGGAATCTTAAAAACAGCTGAGAAACAGAGACACAGTTATACTTTTCGTATGAATCCATTCCTTTCTCTCAGTAAACACCGAGACGTTTTTTAGTCGATATAGTGTAGAGCACCTTTATGGGAACAAAGTGTCGGGTAAAAGTGCGAGTACACGGCGCAGGCGCAGCACGCGGCGCAGCCCGATAAGCCCACACTCATTTGTCACACGAGACGGCCGCGGACATCGTGTAAATTCCTTCCCGGCCGAGATAAACGCCACGCCACTCGTATATTGAAAGAAGACAGGTTAAAATACTCCCTCTCAGATGACCATTTTAAGAGAATCAGCACGGCGGTGGAAAAAAACAATATTCAATTTCCCTGACCATTCGTCTTGATAGTTAATGTTGGTTGGATTCCATTGAAAGCGTAAATGCGATAATGTCTCTAAACGAAGCGGTTCTCTTCGTTAGCAGCAATAACCCACCATACCAACTTGAATTAAACTGAATCACCCATTTATTTTAGTCAGAAAACCAGAATAATAACTATGATTACATTAATATCACAGAATCTTACTATTCACCCGTGAAAAGTAATTAGTAGTAAAAAAAAATACCCAGTACATACTTTTATGATGTTGCCAGTTTAAACTCCCGCTTGTTGCTAACATTGTTACTTTACATAATTTAACCCTACTTATGTCCGCGTTTACCCTTCACGGGCTGTCAATCAGTATAATAACTAAACCTGCCATTTAACTACATCTCTCCTGCGTAAATGGAGCTTGTTGCTGCGAGGGTAATTTCACACGCATTCGTTAGGTTTAGATTTAGAGATAACATCCCGCTTATAAACCTTAACAACCTTAACCTTAACAAGCAGCGCAATGACACGTAGGTGTGCCGGTGTGCAGCGCGCTGCTAGAACAGGTGAAGCAAAAAGATTTTGCTATGGGCAAAATTGATTTGTAATTCCACTCGTTCCTAGTGGGAAGTCGCCCCATCCTGTTCAGAAAAGGCCGCAATTGATGCACCGTTGTAATGACAGTTCCTTGAAAGCACCGCTGTGCAGTTTGCCTTAGGAAATGACTCGACTCGACTAAATCACTATTATATCAGTAGCTTTCTCTATAGGAAATAAATAATAGACTCGTTTTATAACTATTACATTGTCACGGTAAATGCTTCCGCTTACATTTTGTTACTGTTTTTTTACAGTTTGTCATTCGTATTATTTTATTTAATACACTATAATTATTCTTAGTTTAAGCCAAAAAAAAATTTGTTTTATTGGTCTCAAAATAATGAAGTAACTGAGTTTTGACAATAACTTTATCTACTTGCAAGAGAAATTACCATATTTTAAGATCATAAACATAAATATTTGGTTAGTTTTTGACCATATTAATAGTAGTAGTAATAATATTTATATATTACCACACGGTCTCAATAATATGTATTTGTGTGGACATATTAATGCCTTTGACAGCACATTAAAATAAATTAATAAATAATTATTAAATACATAACATGATATTTACGTATTATTGGGGGAAAATATTGTCACCAATTGCAATCGATCTAGTCCCAAGCTAGGCAAAGCCTGTATACTATGACTGACTATATACTAGACAACGGATAAACATATTTATATTGCGGATAAATACATGTCTACTTAAATCTACGACACATCCACGACTCGATTAATAATTCTATGTTGTAAATTTTAAGACGGTGTTGTTTATTTGTCCACAGGTCGCAACATTTCCGCAGAGGTACCATTGTTCTGCCAAACTCGTTCTCTTAACTCGTACGAAGAATCAGTTGAAGTGGTCGCCGCCAAGCCTTTGGAAATCTGGTGGCGTAAGTGGGATACCACTACACCAGATATTGAAACACCGTTGCTCCTGTCGTGCCCCCTTACGGAACTTCTGTATGGTCCATCGACTGTGTCAATTGTGACCCAGCCCTGTGACGACCCCACCAACGCTTTCACCTTAGAACCCACCCAAGACAACATTACGTACAAAAGAACCTTTACCATTTGTGTGAAAGACATGAACTTTGAGAAGGACGTATCGCAAAACCTTGTGGAGTGGATAGAAACCAACAAGATACTCGGTGTCGATATGATAGATATATACGTCGACCGCATCACTAAGGAATGTCAAAACGTCCTCATGTACTACAGAGATCAAGGCTTCATTAGATTATTTAATGTTCCTATTAAACATAAGCTAGAAAGATCGTTGTGGCAGAGAAGAAGAGACCACATCGTAACCTATAATGACTGCCTGTATAGAAATTTGAGAGAATCTGAATTTATTATCCCGTTGGACGTTGATGAAATAATATTACCCAAAGTGGCCTATACATGGTCTGAACTTCTGAGCCGCCTTATCAAGCGTGGATGGAACCCATCACAAAGTTCATCTATTTTAATTAAAAATGCATTTTTCTTCGACTTTATGCAAGGAGTCGATAAGTATAAAGTCAAGAAACTATATTCCAATAAGAGCAAAACATACGTGAAACGTGATGATGTACGGATTCCGGAAAGAGAGTATTTAGATGAAATAGAATTGATAGATGATGTTAATAGGATAAATGATGAAGTCATAGATATTAAGACTATAGATAAGGAATCTTCTGATGTGTACAGAAATAGATGTGGCAAAGAGTTAGTCGTGCCTAAATTAGCAAGTCACATAGTACGCTCGGCCATTATCAGTCCAACGGGGTCGTACAGCAAGAGTTTCATGCTGACAAGAAAGGTGTTGACTGCTTTTAACCACTATCCTCTGGCCAGCCTCGGTACGCCCGGATTCGACGGCTGGTCAGCGCCCTTCAGCGAAGTGCAACTAAATCATTATAAGGTAAAAAAATACTTTTCAACATCAATATTTTTTAGGTTTAATGGCAGTGAACCACTTGTGAAGATTTTCAATGTATTTAACCTTTAACTGACCACTTCCGATCTTAATCTTTGACACGGTCTTCAGTCTCCGACTTTGGTTACGATGTTACGAAAGCAATCGCCAATGAAAATAATCACGAGCGGTTCAAGGTTCTCTTTATTCGTCTTTTGTCAATATTTTGAACAACAATACCCGATTAACAGTTACTTCCATTTTTATCTCAAAGTAAGATTCAACTGAAAGCCATTAACTTAGTTTTATTACAAAAACTCTCACCAAAGCCAGCATCCTAGTTGAATTGTTTCTATGTCCCACGTTTCTTTAAGGCTTAGGTCACACTGAAAATGCACGCTTAGCGGCAACCTCTTCGACGATACTTACGGTGAAAACATCGTAGTAAAAGAAGGACGCACGCTCTGCCACTTACACATTGCGCCTTAATGTCATTGCTGTCCTTGACCAATGTAGGTCAAAAGAAGAAGCGCAACTTTGCCTCTAAAGCTGAAATCAAAAGCAGCGAATATGTATTACATAGTCTGTTTACTTTAGACGTGGGTGTTCATTACAAGCGTACAAATACGGCGACCGCTCACACAGGCATATTGACACGGTTCACCAGTTATGCTTATGCGCCCAAGCGAGCTTCTACATAACTGCGTCCTTGAAACCCTGAAAGTGCGTTTTGCCTGGCGAAACGGGGCTTAATGTAACATGTTACAAAGCGAGCATTCATGCAGTCACTACAGGGAAACAAGTGAGCAACACCCTGTTTTCCCGTACTGCGTGCCACGAATGCTAGCTTTGTAACATGTTACATTACTCCTCGTAACGATCTTTGGGGTGGGCGTCTGTAAATGAGCATCACTGGCTATAGCCCAAGTTACGACACAGCAGGCGACGAAAGCATTTGTATCGCGAGCCATTCGCTTAGCCTGCCTCGCAATGTCTGTTAGCAGCCTAACTAAAGCGGTCGTGACGTTGCGCAGGAGTCGTGCAACACGACGGTGGTGGGGGAGTGCGCGCGCTACGGGCGCCGCGCTCGGCTCGACACCGCGGCGCTGCGCCTGCGACGCCGTCTCACGCGCGCCCTCGCCGCTGCTGCCTGCGCCGGAATAAACGATACCTGACTCAATGATGGCTTTTATTCAATTACCGACTCTTTTTTCACAATATTTTTTAGGGTTCCATACCTCAAAAGAAAAAAAAGGAAAAAAATGTACAGAAGCCTCGGTGCGCGAGTCCGACTAGCATTTGGCCGGTTTATTCTTATTTAACATTAAGTACTCATGCTTTCACGCAAATGGGCCGTTTATTTAGTAGGGCCTCTGATATTTATAGAACACAAAAATAGTACATTAATTATAATCACAACTATTATTATGTGTATACAGCGAAACCAATATAAATGTTTATTTTCTTTGCGATCGCGAACTCATTTTGCCAGCTGTTTCCTTTAATTTATAGGTTTCAGACAGTCCTAGAGCTTTTATAACTTACGCAGCATAACAGGGTTGTAAAGTGACCAGCATTATTAACACGGTGCTCAAACTAATCATAGTCGTAAAACAGAGACATTCTTTTATTACTTCACTTTACCGTAATTACTAAGCATCTCCAAAGAAATTTTAAGATCCCGACTTACCAACTTTAAAAATTGTCTAGGTTGTAAAAATCTCGTAGATGATGTAGTTGTGGACTAAGTACAGCTTTCTAAATAATCACTTATTATAGTAGATAAAATTAAGTGCTTATGTTACCTTCAGTTAAGATATATTATTAACTGCTGAGAAAATCAAGGTTTCATTTACGATTGGAAGAATTTTGTTTTGAAATTTCGTTTCAATACTTTTTTTAAATATAATCTAAATTCAAATTCAAAATCGTTTATTGCTTGTGGCATTACAATGGAACATTAAAACTAGGTCTACATGTGTGACTCATGTCACACCAATAATATTATGTGCTTTAACTTTTTTTATTTCTAAACATTTTTGACTCTACTTTATTGTAGAGTGCCTTATTCTTTATTAAGAACTTTCCCATATTCATCTCAATGCTGGCTGTTGATATCAAAACTGTTTTGTTTTCTTTCAAATTTCCATAATACCGGGACTATATAGGCGCGTGCTTACTTCTACTTTGTATTAAATTTAAATATGTATAAAGACGGACGTCTACGCCCATCAATATTGAGTGCCTATAATGATTGATGAAACTGACCAAAGGCTATGCGGCATCTTAAATGAGAATATTATAAATGAAAGTGAAACTGTGGAGCGGTTTTAAAATTCGCTCTATTCGTTGCGCTGCAACGAAAAAACAAGTAAGCCATTTTTCAATAAAAGATGTACCTACCTACATACAAGTTTTTAGCAGCAAAAAGTTTTTTGCAACTTTATTCGAAACCTACCTAGGGAGTTAGTTATGGAGATGAAAACATCTAATACTACGTACACATCATGAAGAATGTTATTAAGTATAACCTCGGCAAAAGTTAATTAAGAGACTATTATTACTGCGGCGGCTCAGGGTAAAGACTAATAATTACCGAGGTGAGCTGCGGTCTAAAATTATGAACAGTACAGGTAAAATAAATCTTTAAGGTAATCCAGGAAATGTTGTAATCTGAGAAGAATAACTTTGAGTCAAGTCCATGAAGTCAAATTCTCGAAAACTGCTTCAAAATCACGGTAAAATGCCAACGGGATTAAAAGTATAAATCCAGCAGGTAGGTCCATACATAATATTATTATGCAATTAGGGTGTCCTGCGTCGCTAATGGCGTAAGCTTATACCTACTACGCAATAGGTATAAAAGTTTATAGGTAGCCCTTCCTGTCAAGCTGTTTTTACTATCATTTATCAAGCTACTGGATAAATCTAGGTTGATAAATAGCGTGATGGATGAAGAAAACCTAATACGGCTTCGTTAACTCTGGAAAAAAGTTCGTGGTCGGGTAAATTATTGTCTAGATTCAGATACTGTTACGAAACAATCCTTATTAAGTATTCATTAGACTATTCGTTAATAGTAGTTTGTGCAACTGCTACATAATGAGGTTCCTTAAAACACGAGTGTGTTTTTATGAAACGAGGCGTAGCTGAGTTTCATAAACACTTTTTTTCACAAATATTTAAAAAAAAAATCCCACAGTTATATTTGTATGTAAGTCTATTTATGTTCAATTTCTTTGATGGTTTAAGTGGCGGACACTTGAATAAGTAATATCTTTTGAATGGAAAGTCCAATTTAAATAATTTAAAAACTATTTTATAGGTAGTTAAATGGTCTTGACCATAAAATAATTTATTTGGATAAGGATTAATATAAACACATAAATAGCATGGTTTGAATTTGGTTAGCATTTTCATTATGTTTAAAATGAAAAAAGTTGTTGTAGTGACATAACTACAATAGTTGGACATATGCTACCGCGGAGTTTTTTGTAGACATTATGATGTTCTTCAATATTGTTGTACATTATATTGTTCCATCGCCAATAGTTTCGGCAGCGCATTCGACGAAAGACATTTTAAGACTCATTTTTCTACACCTTCGGTTACATTGTTCAAATTTTACCAAGGATCCCTAATTTTTTTCAAAATGAAATGTAGCCTATGTCAAATTGGAAGAATGTAGCATTCTATTGGTGAAAGAATTTTTTAAATCGGCGCAGTACTTTTTGAGCCTATTCATTACAAACATACAAACATACAAAAATAGGTACAAATCTTTCCTCTTTATAATATTAGTGTAGATGTAGATTTATAATATTAGTGTAGATGTAGATTATCACGCATTATTATTTATACATATCGGACTGAACTCGACTTACATACGTGAGTGATCTGTTTTATTTCACTATGATTATAAATTACGTTGGTTTTCAAATTTCAGTCACGACATGCTGAAATGCTGTTAATTTTCTACGGTTTCTGAACGCATTTTATAGGAATTATGATATGTGTGTAGATAAACTCATTTATATCACATCGTCACTACTTGAAAAACATCCTTGTTGAGGTTCTCACAGCGAGTATCAGCACTGGGGGTATTCAAAAGTAGTATTTTAAAATTATCGTGCAAGGTCGGCAACACTCGTAATGCCTACTCTCACCTGTTTTCCACCGACGTAGCGTTAAGAAACAAATGCTCGTATCTTAAAGCTTATTAAGTGAACTATTTACTCTGGGTGCCCTACAGTTCCTCAAGTTACATATGGATTTGAGACACTAGCTTTATCAAAGTAGTGGCGACATGCAGCTTTAAATCGCATTGAAAGTCCTAAGGTGGAATAAATAACGGAGCATTGCATCGATCGGAAACCATCCACTATACCATCCAGGATACCGCAACGGTTATTTAGAGTCTTGTTTATACTTAACTTACCTAATGTTTAGCCGTCCGTATATGTATATGGCGTAATACTGGTTTTCTCGGCTTTGCTCACGTCACGTGAAATATTTCAAAATTGGCTAATTCCCTATCCCGTGGGAATTTCGAAAAATTTCTTAGTGGACCTCTAGGATACTTAAGGTATATGTTTGCGAAATTGCAAGTCTCTAGGTCCAGTGGTTTACGCTGTGCGTTGTCTGTCAGTCAGTCAATCAGTCACGGCACTATTTTATAGGTATAGAAGATGATAATATGGTAAAAAAATGAAAATAATCGATTTATTGATTATTTTTGTGTTTATTTTTATGAAACATTCATAGAATGAAATACAACATACAATGACAATGCAAAGAAAAATCCGTTATCCGATCCGCGATCCGTGTCCAGCTGCTTAACGGGTTTTTCTTTGCATTGTCATTGTATGTTGATGATATGGTATTTTTTTTAAATGGATAAAATTAAGAACTCGATCCCAAAACCGGATTAATCAGAAATCAGAATAATTAGGATCGATGTCTTTAAGGCTATATTTTACAAGATGTACACTAATTACTGTTCCGGTTATCTGTAATGTTTTTTTTTAATCATCCTGCATCTAATACCGGTTCCCAGCCGTGCGAGTAATCGTGCGTGGCGAACTAAATCGACGCCTAATGTCGCAGTATTGAGAAATCCTCAGTCCCTACCCACACAAACATATGTCCGATCCGTATTATTTAATACATAACGAACGTATGGAATTATACTCCCATACAATAGAACTCGACAGTCTCGCGAACTGTTAGTCCGATTCAGAATGGCCAGGCAAAATAGCTTCAAATTATGATAAACGTTACAAAATGACAAAGTCGGTTTGATTGGCTTATTAGACGCGCATAGAGCCAGTTCAGTGTAGTTTATTACGACGTTGTAGCTCAGTATATCAACTGGATTACTTTTACGTAAATTGTTTTATTTTTCTGTTCTATCTCATGCGTACTTATTCTTCATTTGGTTCGTGTTTTTTCTTTACAGCGTACAAACGTGGCAGATAGGTTGCGATATTTTCTGTCCGTTATTCGTTCCGATCCTGGACATCCACGTCGCTAACGACAAATAATGCGCTAGTATCTGTCTCGCGGAGTAGTTTTTACGCACCCCCGAGGACGTTACCGCCACTTGGCCGGCAAATTGCCCACTATGACGTTATTGCCATGTTATTCCAACTAGCAGTTGTCCGAGTGTGCCATACACGAAATAGAATACCGTCGTTGGCGAGTCGGTTTGGTGAGTATAAGGATTAGAAATTATGTATAAGTAGGTAAGATTTCAAATAGTATGTATGTACCTATGTAAACTAATATTATAAAGGTGATAGTTAGTGAGAATGGTCCAACCACTTTGTTACTCTGTCATCCAAAAACGTTGGTTTTAGGATCGTATGAAACTTTACAATAATACTATTGTAAAGTTTATATAGCTAATAACTCAGAATAGCTACCTACTTTTTATCCCGGAAAATTGTATAGTTATGCCGAATTCATGCAGACTTAATCGCGGGCAATAGCTAGTTGTACATAAAACCAATTTTTCATTTTTTTTCACCTGATTACAAATTTCACGAACATCGGGTCATTTTTGAACATTTTTGTTTTTTTTCTTCACCAAAATTTCCTAAAAAAAGAATCTCGAAAGCTTCTACCTATAATCAAACCTGTTCACAAGATTTCACGAGAATCGGTTGAGAAATGCGACCTGTCGAGGAGAACAGCCGGATATCTGGACAGCGGGACAGACATACGAAAGAAGACGCTACGCTCACTTCGTTATAAAGTGAAGAAGTAGCGTTTTTAATGACTGTATCTTTTGATTGCGTTGATTTAGAAGGCTGACTTTTTCATAGCTTCAAGGGACCGCAGACTTGATTATTTGAGAGAGTATTTGATATTAATTTCAGCATGCTACCTCCACGCGTTCCATAGAAAAAGGGTCTTGACAGACAGACAGACAGACAGACAACAAAGTGATCCTATAAGGATCCTACGGAACCCTAAAAATCAACTTAACTGTCTCAAATAAAAAAAAGTCATTAAGTAGTAATATTTTTTATTTAGTGCCACTGGAATCTTCATTTGAAGTTATTATGAAAGATTTTTTTTTCTGCGTGCTATCTGCGCGCACGTCATCTAAATTCTCCATTACATTTTCTTCTTGTATCACGTGGTCGCGGCATTTCTTCCTTCGAATAGCCGAGCTCTTTTTTTTTATTATTCATCATCCGCAAATATTTCATTGGAATATTTTTTTACCCCTCTCTGATCCCTACGCAAATAGGATACATTTATATATTTAAGTTAAAATATCGGCATGCTTAAAACGCTGTAGAGTTCCGGGTCATCCGGGTCCTTGGTGTCAATTAAAGCTTCGTTAATATACATTTACAAACAAATGTGTTTAAGTGATGCAAATACTAACCTCGAAGTTTGCATTAGTAGGAATAAAAGCCGGTAGGTCGGCTTGAATACATTTTTAATTTTAACTAAGTATATGAGACTGAGATAAGATCGCTATACCCGATAGGAATACTTTTCCGTATTAAATTTGCTTCGTTAATAATTATTAAATGTCATACGGCCAAATCTTGTGCGTAAGCGTCTATGACATTGTAACATCTTCAATCATTAATAAACGAGTTTTTTGTAAAAAAATTAACATATTCAATTCAATGTTTTTTTTGTCGACTGTACTTTTTGTTGACTAAATTAATTTTAGTCAAATTTTACTTGCAATATATGGTTAATTGATTACACACAGACAGGCAGATCAAGCCCGAGACAAGTGAAACTAATGAAAAACTTTTAAAAATGCACGTACTTACTTAATATTAAGTTAGAGTGAAAAATAACTATCGCGTTTTGATGTTTGGAGCCACAATGTCGGAGGCAATGCAGCAAGTATTTCGAATCCGCTAGCGCCATTCCATTATACAATGCGTCGCTTGAACACATCACGATAGAAACTCGTAAAGTACCTACCAACTTAAGAGTTTCGTTCCTACTAAGATTATTTTTTGGACAATAATTTTACTTATTATTGAAGAATTCAGCGTCATAAAGAATAAAAAAAATACCTACTTTATTATTAATATATGTAATTTCCAAAGTGGCATCAGGGCCGTGTTATATAAAGCTACAAGATACAATTTACAAGTGGGTTCGTTTACTACGATTACCTACTCTCCAATTGTCCAAAATGTTTCTCTCTCTTATTACAGTCAGACTTCGTTTAAAAGTCATCGTCACACCTTTTGCTAGCTGTTTTGCTCATTACACTAGTAAAAACATAATTCAGGTCTTAAGCTAATGTAGGAAAAAAAGAGAAAAGTAGTCAAGCAATGTATGGTTGTATACAGAATGGATTCGAGAACTGCATCTCGCGTGTAAGGTTTCGACGCGGCCTGCTCTGATTCATTTACAAGGACAGATAACATCACCTAGTTTATTGGACATTGTGCGTACGTTCCGATCGGAGATTACTCTTATCGATGTTCGCAACTGCAATCAATTATTGCTACCTACCCGCAGTCCGCAGACCCATTCAATAGGGCCATTTTATTGCACTTAACAAGTTTTATTAGTTTCAAAGTGCTGACGAGCGAGGCAGAGAAATAATTAATCTGGTATGTGTGGTCTGATAATGACTCGATGGGTGTAGTTTCAGAGCCATGTAGGACGAACTTCAAATAGGTTATGTTATGGTTTGTATCTTTTGAGCCACTTATTTATTTCCAAAAAATAGATAACGAATGATGGAGTTATTTTCAGAAGAGATAGTAGAGTCAGATTCAGTGTGGTATAAATCGGATTATATGAAGAATTAATCAGATTAAGACTCAAAAGATAATAATTACCTACTATCTCATCACAATCCTATTCTACATAAGTAACTACCTACCGATAAAATGTCAATAATCCGCTGAACTCTAACTTTTTGTAAACGCATTGATTGTAGCAAGATGGGTACACGGAGGCATCATTGTATGTATATGAATAGGATAGGACCCAAAGTCAGATCTTTTTACTCTTCTCTAGCAAGGACAACTCAGTTGGCATTTACAAAAATAATAAATAATCGATGTGGATCTTCTGTAAAATTTCAATAGAGCCAATCCATTTATAATGAAAGTAACCGGTAGTCAGGGATAGCTCATTGTCCTAAGGGCCGATAGCATCAAGCACTTTGCGCGATGGGCAGATAAGGCGGCGTCAGCGGCGAGGGGCCCATTACAATTACGATACTTGCATATTTAAGTGGCTCATTTCATGCATTAGCATTATAATTTTCATAAAGTAGGACGCATGCGCTTTGAGTCTACTTGGGGTGACTTTCCAGCGGAGTTGGAAGCCGTGCTGAGCCTTCCCTCTCTATAATATTGTCTACTAGCTTATGCCCCGCGGCTTTGCCCCCGTGAAATATTTCAAAATGGGCTAGTTCGAATTTCGGACAAATTTCGAAAAACCCTTCTAAGAGCACCTCTAGGATACTCAAGGTATATGTTTGCCAAATTTCAAGGCTCTAGGTCCATTGGTTTAGGCTGTGCTTTGTCTGTCAGTTAGTCAGTCAGTCAGTCACGGTACTGTTTTATATGTAGGTAATATATACCTATTTTTATTGTCTCGCCTACATATCGATTGTCCTAATGTAATATTTTTTCAAACGATTGCTTATCATAATTGAAATTATACTGAAAACCTTCAGAAGAAATTTCAAAATAAATCTAACCGAACTTATTCTACGCAGCCCACGTAAAATATTTTCCGAGATGTTTTGGTTTCAGTTATAGAAAAAAAAACCGGACAAGTGCGAGTCGGACTCGCTCACGAGGGTTCCGTAGAAAGATTTAAACGCTTTTCCTCAGTGTTTCAAGAAGTCCAGTAATAGCACAGCCTTGCTCTTAAGCCAAATGTACGCAGTGTGGGGTCATCTTATATTGGTCTGTGAAATCTACAGACAGACATAAAAATTTAAGATTTTTAGAATTTTCTGAGTGGTTGTGCTATAAGAGCTACCTTCATACCAAATTTCAAGTCTCTAAGACAACTGAAAGTACCCTTTAGGTTTTCAGCGTACGGAAATTTGTATGGAAACAACCTTTTTAATGACTGTATCTTTTGATTGCGTTGACTTAGAAGTTTGATTTTTTCACAGCTTTAAAGGCTGCAGGCTTGAGTATTTGATATTAATTTCAGCATGCTTCCTAAACGCGTTCCAGAGAAAAAGGGTCTTGACAGACAGACAGGCAGACGGACAACAAAGTGATCCTATAAGGGTTCCGTTTTTTCCTTTTGAGGTACGGAACCCTAAAAACGACCAGGAAAAGGGACCATATAAGTAAATAAATAAATAAACGGGTGTGGTTACTAGTCAGTCTCTGGAAAAAAAAAATACTAGCCACTAATTATACATATAGAAAAAAGCCTATGGGCTTTATTTTTCAAGCATAAAGGCAACTTATGTACCATACGTATACAAGTACATATTAAATTTTAATAGGGGGGTGTGGCACCAATGTGGACGAAACGAGACACCATGGACTTTCCTGTCAAAAGAGCGCTGGCCGTTTCTCCCGTCATGCTGCGCTCAATGACATAATCCGCCGGGCTCTTGCCTCTGCAAACGTGCCGGCCATTTTGGAGCCAAGCGGCATTGCCCGCGACGATGGCAAAAGGCCGGACGGTATGTCTCTGATTCCCTGGAGAATGGGTAGGGTTCTGGTTTGGGATGCGACCTGTGTCGATACAGTAGCACCCTCACATCTCCAGGGAACCACACAAAAAGCTGGTGCGGCGGCAGAAACGGCCGAAAATAGAAAAAAATCTAATTATCAATCTCTCGGTCCGAATTATAATTTTGTTGCTGTCGGGTTTCTTATTTCTGAGTTACAAAAGCGCTTAGTTAATGCAACTTGTGACCAAAGGGCTGGCAGTTTTCTCTCTCAAAGAATCAGCATCGCTATTCAGCGAGGCAACACTGCCAGCCTTTTGGGCACTATGCCACGGGGGCCTTATTTAGATTTAATTTAGTTTTAAGTTGTAGTTTATTTAGTTTAAGCTTAGATTTAATGTCATTGTAAATTGCTTTTATCAGAAATATTTTAATTAGAATACGTACGTCAGGAATCTCATTATCTTGACGTGCAACGCGTGGCCCCGTGGCACTTGCGCCTGACCGCTGACCCCATCCCATCTTGTTTATGATTAATATTAAGTCTTTATTGCTATTTTGCACTTTGAAATGAGGGAAGTATGTAAGATGAGTGCCTCGTTACTGCTTGATGGATGTTTTTAAGACGAGCATGTCCTTAATAATAAAATAATAGCGCAGCAAAAACTAATTTTTTCACTATGTGCAATGTGGATCTATAAATATTTTTACAAAATTTGCATGTCTTTTTATTTCACACGCAGTACTTGTTTATTGTAAGCATTGTAAATTAAAATTAAAGTAAGATAGTACCTAATCAAAGAAACTTCATATTTATCTAATAATTAATCATCTGTACCTAACTTAAATAAAAGTTTTTGAAAATGCCAAACTAGTCTGAGCAAATCTAAAATCATGACTTGACAGTGAATAGGATTAGTCTCTACAGTTCCCGTTGTCATCCATTCTTACCTGCACTACGATTTACAACAAGCGCCCAGTCCAGCTCGGCGAGATTCCAGCAAAATAATAATTAATATTGGTGAACCACGTCTGCCCACGCGCGAGCGAAACGCAAAGTCACGTCTGTTGTTTGTACAGAGTCCCACATAATTATGGTTTCCACTGATGATGTGGAAGGTAGAAGTGGCTCGTTACTTTGTTTACGTTTTGGCTAACAATGGAATCATTGAGCTTCAGTTCAATGCTAAGATAAAACAGACGGCCAACAGCCATTAGCTCACCTTTGCACTAGATTTTTTTTGCCACTTTTCGGATGGGTCGAGGTAGACACGTACATCACACGTCTAGGCTAGTGTCAATTTTTTTTACATTCCTACAAACTCATACGAAAATAAAAATCTCACACTGATGTCAAAAATACAATCAACAGGCCCCAGAGGAAGGACTAATAGGAGTTAGTCAGAAACATGTCAAAACGTAATTTTCAAAAAGGAAAACGTACGTTAACATTATCTTTGCTCTCTGTGACTCAATTTAATGCGAAAATTTTACAAAAATATACTTAGTTACAAAGAATTTTCTTTTTGATCATTTTAATGACACTGATTTCATCTAACCAAACTGCAAACCTACCAAAATGCTAGCACATCACAGCAAATAGGTAAGTACTTAGGGTGTCATTACTGCTAGATTAGATACGCCGCAACCTCCCTATTTATTAGACTGTCAATAAAACTTACTCGTGTATTATAATAATTGGACTTTCCGAGTAAATGAATATCAGTAATATTTTCTACAAACCTGCGTGCAGACCTGTACCTACCTCAACTCATTTCAAGTAGTCAAGATGTACATTATAAGTAAAAGACATCTGCGAGACAACGGACCGACGTGGCGTAATCCTGCGCAGAGATAAATGTATGATAAAAGGAACATATTGTATCGGTCTAAGCTAGTTCAGACCACGTCAGCCATAAATCATACTCACGAGCACAATGGGACAATCAGTCTTCTTGAGCTTACAATGCATTTTCTTTTCTATAAATATAAATTTTAAATTGCCTGGGAGCTTAACCATCGACCCGAACTTGAATTCAAATCAAAGTGTACTGAATTTGATTTTGTTAGGTATAATTACAAAGAATGTTATCTTTATTCGAATAAAATATTTTGTTTCAAAATAGATTGTATACATAATAAAAGATTCATGTAGACCAGTGTTACACTAGGCAGCAGCCCCCCTAGTACGCTAAAATGTAGATAAATATACGTACGTGTCATGACATATTTTATCGCGGACATGCGACATGCTCTTGACGTAACAAAAAAATAACGCTAGGTTTAAATTTATCGAAAGGAACTGTCAAAACACTAGTAATTACGATTATCTACATAAGAATTATACAGCGCTAGAGCAGTAGATAAATTGAATACTCAATCGTCAAGTGTGGATAAAATACCGCGACATCATTTAGCGTTCTAGCCATCGCCACATAAAATCTAAATAGTAGTCAAAATGGGTGGATAAACTTTACCGTGCTAGAGGGGCAGAGCGATAGATGAAGCCAAGGGAAAATGACGATTCGCAAAGAGATTCAACATTAGTTTATATACGTATAGAGCGGTCATTGTGAATTCAAGACTCAAGAGTCAGTATCGCCACCATCGAATAGCAAAAGTACACCGTACTAAATGACTTAGTACCGAAGCGGTATAAAGTTGTGAATTATGGTTTTGTTGCCAATGACCGCTCTATGTATATAATAATGTTGAGTCTCTTTGCCGATTCGCGACTGTGGCAAACAAAACCACTCTGCGACGATAAAAAACGTATAATATCTAGCTTTTAGGGCAGAGTGTCATGACTGACCTAATATAGCATCCAGTCCGGCTTGTGTTTAAGTGTTGGCAACCGTTTGCGAACCCGACTAAGCGCCGTATACGTTCTGGTCCACGAATGGAGTAGCCAAAGCATAATAAAGAGCAAACACGACAAAAACATGATGACCTCAGATTGTTTACTTGAAGCCAACAAATGTGCCGATACATTCATAAAATCTACATAAACCAAAGTACTTAGGTATGCCTAAGGATAGAAAATAGTACCTATGCTGGAAATAAACAGAGGATTTTAATGCATTCTTACGATAAAGACTTCGCAGTTGAAATTCTCAGAGGTTGTTACAACTTAAACTTATTGACCTCTGAAGGTGACACAAAACTGTGCAATATTTAACTATTTAGGTACTCGTCCAGATACAGCAGTGCTCAATTAGTTTAAAAAACCACTTTAAACATAGTAGTGATAAGTACATGCTTTTATTAGAGCTATTCCAAAGTTACAGCTCGAAATCTGCATGCAGGTGTTCTTGCCTTGTGCTTTCTTAAAATTAATAATTTGTGAATAAAAGTTACATGTCACGTTCTCGTACAGATTATTCTGATAACACGTAAAGGTCAAAGGCTCACACGAGTATTTATAAGAAACTGCAAAGACACGCGTGAGTGACGCAGGGCGGTCGCTCGTTTGACAGCCGCCTGCTTGGCTGCGCCTGCGCCGCCGGTGGCATTACGCAAATATTCACTAATTCTGCACTCAATTAGTCAAGCGTGCACTGAAAGACCGAAAAGGTTGATTTTGCACGTGTTGGCGACAAATTACTTGAATTAACAAAATGATGGGTTAAGGCAACTTAAACAAATTGTTGTTTTCACAGAAAAGTTTTTGTTGATATGAAAACAGTTGTTTTTACCTATTTATACATGTTGGCGTAACAATTCATGCAAAATCCAATAGGTAATTGTTGATTTTACTATTCGAATTGTTGACATAACAATTTAAATAGTAAAATTAACGAAATAAATACGTTAAAACAACAACAGGTATTCAACTATTTGTTGACTACCAGAAATAACAAAATAAATTTGTTGATTATTCCTGTTTCCAATAGTTGAGTTAATGTATTTGTTAATGTTGGAACCAAGCCGATTGGCATAACCCTTTCGGATGTTTGTCTCAACTGTTCCGCAAACAGTTGGGACAACAATATAAGCACGTAGAAACAACAGCGAAATATAAAGCTAAATCAACACTTTCAAATGGTTAAACGAACACCCAAAATAATGGTTAAAATAACAATATGAACGGGTTAAATCTTTCACAAACAAAAGTCAATTGACACAACCCTTTCAAATGTTCGTTTTACCCGTTACACAAACAGTTGACATAACAATATTAAACATGTAAAACCAACTGCAACAATAAAGCTAAATCAACATGCTCGAAAGGTTAATCTAACTTACGATCTAGGGTAAAAATAACAATATATGAAGGTTAAGTCCCTTACAAAAAAAGCCAATTGACACAACCCTTCAAAGTGTTTGTTTCAACTGTCATAGGAACAGTTGGTATAACAATATACATAGGTAAAAACAACAGCAAGCTAAAAATCTAAATGAACCTGTTCGAATGGTTAAACTAACTTATTCAAATGTTTGATTTAATCGTCACAAAAGCAGTTGGGATAACAATATAAACAGTTGAAAACAACAGCAAGATATAAAACTAAATCAACATGTTCGAATAGTTAAACTAACTGACGAGCTGACGTAAAAGTAACAATATAAACAGGTAAAAACAACAGCGAGATATAAAGCTAAGTCAACATGTTCGAATGGTTGAACTAACCCCTTCAAATGTTTGTTATAACCGTCACACAAACAGTTGGGAGAACAATTATAAATAAATAAAAACAACAGCAACACATACAGCTAAATCAACACATTCGAATGGTTAAACGAACACCCGAATAGATGTTAAAATAACGATATGAACGGGTTAAATCCTTCACAAAAAAAGTCAATTGACACAACTCTTTCAAATGTTCGTTTTACCCGTTACACAAACAGTTGAGGTAACAATATTAAACAGGTAAAACCAACTGCAACAATAAAGCCAAATCAACATATTCGGATGGTTAAACTAACCCACGAACTAGGGTTAAAATAACAACATAAACAGGTTAAGTCCAGTACAGAAAAAGCCAATTGACACAACCCTTTAAAATGTTGATTTTAACTGTCACACAAACAGTTGGTATAACAATATAAATAGGTAAAAACAACAGCAAGCTAAAAAGCTACATCAACCTGTTCGAATGGTTAAGCTAACTCTTTCAAATGTTTGATTTAACCGTCACAAAAACAGTTTGGATAACAATATAAATAGTTGAAAACAACAGCAAGGTATAAAACTAAATCAACGTATTCATATAGTTAAACTAACTGACGCGCCGACGTTGAAATAACAATATAAACAGGTGAAAACAACAGCGAGACATAAAGCTAAGTCAACATGTTCGAATGGTTGAACTAACCCTTTCAAATGTTAGTATTAACCAGCTCACATACAGTTAGGGTACCAATTTATAAGGGTAAAAATAACAGCAAGACACAAAATTAAATCAACATATTCGAATGGTTAAACTAATCCCTTCAAATGTTTGTTACAACCGTGACACAAACAGTTGGGAGAACAATTAGAAATAAATAAAAACAACAGCAACACATACAGCTAAATCAACACATTCGAATGGTTAAACGAACACCCGAATAGTGGTTAAAATAACGATATGAACGGGTTAAATCTTTCACAAAAAAAGTAAATTAACTCAACCATTTCAAATGTTTGTTTTAACCGCACATAAACAGTTGAGAGAACAATATTTAACAGTTAAAACCAACTGCAAAAATAAAGCTAAATCAGCATATTCGAATGGTTAAACTAACCCACAAACTAGGGTTAAAATAACAACATAAACAGGTTAAGTCCAGTACTAAAAGAGCCAATTGACACAACCCTTTAAAATGTTGATTTCAACTGTCTCACAACAGGTTCCAATGGTTAAACTAACCCTTTCAAATATTTGATTTAACCGTCACAAAAACAGTTGGGAGAACAATGTAAATAAAAAAAACAACAGCGACGCATACTGCTAAATCAACATGTTTGAATGGTTAAACTAACTCGCGAATCAGGCTTAAAATAACAATATAAACGGGTGAAAACAGCAGCAAAACAAAAAGCTAATTCAACATGTTCAAATGGTTAAACTAACCCTTTCAAAGATTTGATTTAGCCGTCACACAAACAGTTGGGAGAACAATAAAAGTCAATAAAAACAACAGCGACACATACAACTTAATCAACATGTTCAAATGGTTAAATTAACTCGCGGGCCAGGTTTAAAATAACAATACAAACAGGTGAAAACAACAGCAAAACAAAAAGCTAAATCAACATGTTCAAATAGTTAAACTAACCCTTTCAAAGATTTGATTTAGCCGTCACACAAACAGTTGGGAGAACAATAAAAATCAATAAAAACAATAGCAACACATACAACTAAATCAACATGTTCAAATGGTTAAACTAACACTTTCAAAGATTTGATTTAGCCGTCCCACAAACAGTTGGGAGAACAATATATAAATCAATAAAAACAACAGCAACGCATACAGCTAAATCAACATATTTGATTTGTTAAACTTACTCACGAGCCAGGTTTAAAATAACTATATGAACAGGTAGAAATATCAGAAAGACAAAAAGTTAAATCAACATGTTCAAATGATTGAACTAATCCTTTCAAAAGTGTATTTAACCGTCTCATAAACAGTTTGGATAACAATAGAAACAGTTGAAAACATTAGCAAGACGTAAAAGTAAATCAACATAAATAAAATTAATAATAATAATTAATATCATGGGACTCTTGACACCATCTTGAGACCAATTGACCTAGTCCCAAACTAGGCAAAGCCTGTACTATGGGTTCTTACCGATAATTTTATCTGTTATCTAGTTCTTACTAGATAACAGAAACATACATGTATAGATAAGTACATAATTAAATATATAATACTAAACACCCAAGACTCGGGAACAAACATTTGCATTCATCATACAAATTTCTGTCCCGCCCGGGGATCGAACCCGGGACCTATAGCTTCATAGTGAGTTTTTCTAACCACTAGGCTATTCGGTCGTCATGGTCAATAATATGTTTGGATAGTTAAACTAACTCACGAGCTAGGGTAAAAATTACACATTAAACAGGTAAAAACCACAGCGAGACAAAAATCTGCGTTAACATGTTCGAATGGTGGATGGAACTAACCCTTTCAAATGCTTGTTTTAGTCGTTACACAAACAGTTGAGATAACAATATAAACAAGTAAAGTTACAGCAACACGTACAGCTAAATCGACATGTTCGAATGGTTAAACTAACTTACAAGCTAGGGTTAAAATAAAAAATGAGCATGTTAAATCTTAGACAGACAGTTGGGATAACAATATCAACAGATAAACTCAACATCAATACATAGTTGATACCCGCTTCCTGCTTGCTTGCTGTTTGCTATAGCAACGTCGCCTATTTTTTGGTTTTCCTTGATTGTTTTTCATTTAATTTGAATGCAACTTGAAGACATTTTTATTTTCTCTAGGTATATTGATTACAGTTTTGGTAAGTAATTTAGGCAAGCATAATGCAAAATTTAATGATATTCTACGATTAAAGCTCTAAAAAATAATTAGGTACATGTGTACATGTATGTCTAACATCTTTTTTATAAGATGAACACTTGAATTAAGCGCAATATACTTACCTAGCTTGATCCTGTACTATTAAACGAGCAAATTGTTGTTTATTTAAGTAGGTAAGTATATTTGCTTGTAAATGGGTTCTAGAAAGCGGTTGTAACGATTTAGATGAAATTTACGATATAAATATGTACTTAATATGGGTTCACAGGTGCGAAAAATCCCCTCGTTCCTCGTACATAACCAAGTTTGATAACTAGTATTCGGAGACACTTTTCTTCCTCTGACTCTGTTCATTATCAAATGGGATTAACTATATTTTCCTCGTAGAAAACCGTTATTTTATTTGGTTTTCTATGGTAAAGACACTTTTCTTCCTAGCTAACTCGGTTATCAAATGCAATTATTTTTTTTTCACGTTTTTTGTAATTGTACCAATTTTTTATTAAATTTTTGTTGATTAATTTCGTGTATCACACATCTCATTTTCAGCTTATTTACGTCCTACTGTCAGCACAGGCCTCCTGTCTGTCGGACTGAGAGAGCTTGGGCAAATAGCATAAGAATAACTAATTTATTCTTATGGCAAATACACGGGCCCAGTGTATACGTAAAAATATTACTTAGTTCATTATTTTAAGTTTTAACTAAACACTGTAACTATACCTACATAAGTTACAGAGGCCCGGGGAGTACGAATATTCGAAACCTGTCTAACGTAATCAAGTAGGTAGGTACCTACTTAGTAAACGTTATCGAGAAATTTGTATGGCATTTGGAACAGCGCCCGCAAGTGAGCGTATTTGGAACAAAAATTTTGTATGAGGTTTCTCGCTCTCGATGTCGATACGATAACAAATAACGTTACGCAGGATTCGAAAACTTCGTGCTCGGCCTTCAGGGCACAATTGGCACAACACTTGAAACTGCAGTTGTAAATTTAGGCAAAAGGCTGATTGCAAGTGTCAAGCTTATGTCGGTTTGAGTAGGTTTAAAACGCTTAATAGCTGTGCTATAAATATAAATCCCAACAAACTATTGAATTAAACAACCTCACGGTACTTTTAACATGGAACTACCGTGAGATTCAAAGTCAAGTCCAGTCAAAATAAACAGATCAGTCACGTAAATATATCAGTCGAGTACTTATAACTCGACATGCACATGTATATGTGCATGCACAGTTTAAGTAAGTACCTACGTTTCGCCACCGGGGTCGCGTGTGCTCCCAAAGGAAGGAAGGACTACGGATTAGTCCGAAACATGTCGAGCTATACTTACTCGACTGACATACGTGAGTGATCCGTTTATTTAAATATAATGTCACGAGCCTACTAAGAAATGCTGCGTTTACGTAACAATCCCACTGCTACAACTGTATCTATCCATTTTAAGTAGGTAGGTACTTTACTTACCTATCTATCTATTCATTGAGTAGGTAAGTAAGTACCTACTTAAATAACAAAATGGTACTCCACTCAAGTAGCTGGTAGGTACCGGAGGAAGACGTGGCAACCTCATGATCACACACACACACACACACACGTGTCGAGCAGACACAAACCTTTCAAATGTTTATTTTAGACGTTTCACAAACAGTTGGGATAACAATAAACAGGTAAACACAACAGCAACACATAGGTACCTACGTAGTTGGTGCCCGTGCCGAGCTGGCAACGTCACATACCATATACCTAAATAAGTGTTTTCTGTTAAAAAAAAACGTTTTTAATTTGAGATTTTTTGCCGACCGTACTTCTTGTTATGGCATGATGCAAGTACAGTCATGTACTTGCATCATGCCAACCAACTTAAACATCCATACCAAATTTCAAGTCGATGCCATTAACCGTTGAAGAGTTCCCTCCAGCGGAGACGATCCTGGACGGACCACCAGAATTTCACTACCAAATTGTTGTATTAAGTACCTATACTTACCAAATTTCAAGTAAATTCAACCGGTGGAATTTAACTCGCAATATTTGACGGAAAAACTTACCTACAAAGAAACAAACAAACAAACAAACATTTAGACATACATACATACGAATAGTGCAAATTAAATAAAAGTGTATGAAGACTGATTATGATAAATCGCTTCTACACATTCAAGGTATTTACGTGCCTTCTACCTATAGGTAGGTAAGTACTAGTTTGGGTCAAATTCACTGTTCCAGCACAGTAGGCAGATACATACCTACGCCATTCGCAAGGAAAGCGGCAACGAAAACCAAATTTATAACTGGGTAAGTATGTAAATAGTTCGTCCATCAAGGGAATCGAGTTTCGAGGTAGGTATTTCCCCCATGTTCCGAGGACCTATTTTAAATTATCCAAGTATTCGCAGAGCTCTGTTTCTAACCAAAATGTACCTACGTAGTGTGGGGTCATTTTATATTGGTCATTGATACCATTATTTTGATTATATTAGTACAGGGTATACAGAGATAAAAAACATAAGATTTTCAGATTTTTCTGGTTGGTATGGTAATGCCATAAGAGCTAAGTACCTACTTACACCTACCTTCATATAAAAATTTCTAGTTTCTAGGACAACTGGAAGTAGGTACCTACCTACCCTATAGGTTTCCAGTCCACGGCAATTTGCAAGGAAACAGGTTTTTTACTGACTGTATCTTTTGATTGAGTTTGATTTTTCCAGAGGTTCAAGGGACTGCAAGCTCCTACCTATTCGATATTAATTTCAGCTTTCTACCTCCACGTGTTCTAGAGAAAAAGACGGATAGACTGACAGACAGACAGACAGACAGACGGACAGACAACGATGTGATCCAATAAGGGTTCTGTTTTTTCCTTTTAATAAAAAAATACTCCAACGAATTGAGAACCTCCTCCTTTTTTTGAAGTCGGTTAAAAAGGCCGAAAGTTTTATTATATTCTTTGCCGAAAGCGAAACAAGTACAATAAATGTACGACGGTTAAGAGATCTAAAATAAAAGCAACTAGGTGCAAATTTGTTTGACGCCAAAATAGCAGCGGTGTTCTTTAAAAGTTCTTTTGACACACCGCACTCGATTCGGCGAACTTATGCGACGTTGTCAGTTCGCATTCGCAGTTTGGTAAGAATCAAAAGACCACAAAGCACTTAAATACAGGAGTTGGCAAAATTGCAAAAGAAGACCAGAAGAAGACCCGGGGCGTCCCGTGACGAATAAAAACTGACGCGACTCTGACTGTTGTCATCAAAATAATTACGGGTACAGTTAGCGACACGTTGACACAATTCGTGCTTGACCGTTAATTGGTGGGTAACGTAATGTGTAATGTTCAGTATATGCATGTGCAATAATAATATACGTTCAGTCAGACGGGGATTTGAGAAGCTGATTAGATAATAATCTTCAATTTAAAAATCAAAAAAATCTATACGAACCTGATCACAAAATGTCACCAGAATCGGCTAATTTTTGAAAATTTGCGGGTGGTAGGACCTTGTGCAAGGTCCGTCCGGATCGCTACCACCATCTTACTCGCTAATCCTGCCGCTAAGCAGCAGTGCTTGCACTGTTGTGTTCCGATGTGGAGAGTAAGACAGCCGGTGTAATTACGGGCACAAGAGGCATTTCATCTTAGCTCTCTAGGTTGGCAACGCATCTGCAAACCCTCTGGGTTGCTGGTGTCTATGGGCAGTGGTGATCACTTACCATCAGGTGACCCACTTGCTCGTTTGCCTTCCTCGTCGTATAAAAAAAAGACGGTGATTCTTAGCATTTGCAAGTAATTCAGTAGCCAATTTATCCTTTAAAAACTCCAATAATAACAGATTTAGTTTTGTTTGGTATAAGACAAAAAAAATCGTGACTCAAGTTTTTTACAATCGTGTACCTACCCACTGCTGGTAAAGTTTAAACAGGTTTATCTACCCATTTTGTCTACCAATGCTATGGAGGTACTTAGTAGATAAATCTGTTTAAACCTTGCCGTGCTAGGGAATCTGATTTCTGAAACTTTCGCGATTTTCACACAATGATACAGGTCTAGCGAAAAAAGTTTTTCCACTGGTCAGGCAAAAATCAATCTCATGTCAATGTCATAAGCACTTTGACATGTAAAAACATTTCGCAATTTAACTATCCAGTCGAAACCGGATATAGGTAGGTACCTACCTAACGAAAATAAAGTGACCATAATTATAATTTCGGACATTATGTCCGATAGTTATTATAGGCAATATACGCAAGTAGTCATGTTAATTAATAATTACGGCCATTGCGAAGCGAACGGCTAGTTGTATTACACTCACATTGTAAAGGCAACTCTCGTAATCAACGCTACAATACCAATAGTCTGTTCGAAGTTCTTATGTCACGTTGCGCATTGGTTGGTTGGCACAGTTCGCGCCGCGGTCAGCAGGGCGCGCGTAGGGATGATCCATATTAGAAAAACATCTACGTTGACATCGATTTAAAATCTTGTATATCTTCTATTTTAGTTCCTTGTTTTTCACAATTTGCTGGTGGTAAGGACTTTGTGCCAAGTCCGTCCGGGTTGCAACCACCATCTTGCTCATAATCCTACTGCTAAGCAGCAGTGCCTGCACTGTTGTGATACGGTTAGGAGAGCAAGATAGCCGGTTAAACTACTAGCACATACAGGCATTACACCTCAGCCTGAATCTCAAGGTCGGCAACGCAACTGTAAGTTCTTCTGAGTTGCAGATGTCTATAGGTGGCGGTTATTTTTTTATTTTTTTTGTTTTACTATTATTGTTTTAACAGTAACTTGCCAACTGCTTGACTATTGCCACCTTGACTTGTAGATTACCGTTGGCTATCTAATTGTTTTTTTTTTTTGCTTTTTTTTTTCAATTCTTGTTCAATGCACTATTGTTATTAAATTTGTAGCACTGCCAACATTTTTACTCGTTGACTGCCTTAAATTGTTACGATTGTTACTTTGATTCGTAAGTACCACTAAAATTGTAATCAACATTGAGTGTGCAAGTTGGTCTATTTCTTAAAGCTTTTTTTAAACCTCTTCGGGTTCTGTCCTGACTGAGCCCCAGCCGAATCCATCGTCCCTGGGAGCTAGCAGGCACAACATCAAGTGTGGAAACCTCACCCGCCACCTTCACACCTTTTACATTGGCATGACATTTTTGATGAACGATATATATCGAAAGAAAAACATCGATGGCCGAAAACATTGATGTTTTATGTAGCAAAATAACCAAGCCATTATTTCGTTTATTAAAATACAAAAACTAGAAAAAGTCATTCATTGGTATCCCACAGTCCCACTCTTAGCGGATTTTTGACTCGCGACAGCCCCCATTAGTTTACCTGACCCACTTGCTCGTTTGCCTTCCTCGTCGTATAAAATAAAAGTCAGCGAAATGAAAGTAGTTCACCTAATTCACGCTGGGTGGCCGAGAGGTTTTGTTAGGGTACCTCAAAAGGAAAAAACGGAACCCTTATAGGATGACTTTGTTGTCCGTATATCTGTCTGTCAGTCTGTCAAGACCCTTTTCCTCTGGAACGTGTGGAAGTAGCATGCTGAAATTAATAATATCAAATACTCAAACCTGCAGTCCCTTGAAGCTGTGAATTAGAAGAGTTGGAAAACCCCCGACATTGTCATTTCAAAGTTCAAAAACGGGAGAACCGATTTCAATAATACTTAGCTAAGAACCATATAGTTAATCTATATGCTAGCTTTCGATTAAAAAAAAACCACATCGAAAACGGTCCGTCCGTTTGGGAGCTATGATGCCACAGACAGATACACAGATACACATGTCATGTCAAACCTATAACACCCCTTTTTTTCGTCGGGGGTTAAAAAATCAAACTTCTAAGTCAACGCAATTAAAAGATAAAGTTATTAAAAGTGTTATTCATACAAATTGCCGTACCCTGAAAACCTAAAGGGTATTTCCAGTTGTCCTAGAAACTTGAAATTTGGTATGAAGGTAGCACTTATTAACTGTTGGAGCGAGCAGAATGGGTTCCGGCTGAAAAACAGCGCTGCAGTGTCGCTTGTGAGTTGGCACTGTCAGCATTTGCTGACGCCGAACCGTTTACTACTAATCTACTTTTTTGTTATAATGTTATGTAAATTTTATGTGTGTTGGTAGTAATAAATATTTTTTTCTTTCTTTCTTTCTTATAGCTCAACCACTAAGAAAATTCTCAAAATCTTTAATTTTTATGTTTGTAGATTTCAAAACAAATATAAGATGACCCTACACTGTGTACATTTTCCTTAGGAGCAGGGCTCTGCTAACACTGGACAACTTAAAAAACTGGGGAAAATCGTTATAATCTTTGTACGTTTTTTCTTTTGATTAGCCGATAATACAATTTTAGTGGCCTAGAGTAGGTAATACCGATGTTCCGATATTATTCTCGTAACATCGACGTGTCGATATTTACGAGGACGTAACATCGATGAATATCGAGCATCCCTAGTCCCTACTAGCGCTCGCGCCGCGGCGGCGGCGCCCGCCACGCATGCCAGCCAGTCAGTGAGAGTCAGTTCAACACACAGAGTACTTTTTTATAACTGAGATAGAGATGTCACTTCAACGTTTCGCACACAGCGACATCTGGTGCTGTGTGACGGCAAAATATGCGATGACATCATTGACGTCTAGTTTCCTAAATGTTAAAATAATTTACTTTGAGCAATTGCTATTACACCATGTTCTATTATATACATTAGAACATGGTGTAATAGGAATTGCCCAATTTCCCGTTTTGATGAATTTGATAATCATTCAGTGCTTTATTTTTTACACATTTTCTTTTTATCAGGCATTCCAACTCCAACTTAGACACCTGGTGAATATGAAAAACCACAGATTAGAGAGATAATCGCGGCCATTATTCATTCGTTCCGTTCCACTTATACCTTCACTGTACGTTGTTTTTAGTAAATAAAAAAATCTAAATAAATATCAAAACCTCCTAAATTACTAAAAACCTAAGTTTTCGCCTCATTTTATTAGGGTTTACTTGCAAATATGATACGTTTACTCAACCAGTGTCCATAGAATATTCTATATAATATTTTAGCGTAAGAAAAACTGATGCGTGTAATGATATTTTACATAAGACATTACTATAATTAAAAAAGGTCGATGTTACCAGCGCTCACAAAATAATTAATTAGCATAAACGCATTTTTAAACAGGGGAAGATAAATGAGAGCATTTATTAAGCGAAAATAAAATATTTATTCCAAAATTTAAAACTCCAATATAAACTATATTGATATTAGCACCACCTATCGACGTGTGACAACAACTTCATGTCTATAACTCAACCAAATAGAATATTACTTAAGTATATACTATACAATGTAACTTGAGTGACTACTGAAATTAGCTAGACAACGAAGTGTACATTTTGTTCTAAGTTACACCACCGTGGTTCAACAGTTCACTCGTTTTAAGTCGTTTTAGTTGCGCTCCGAGCTCCGTGGTGATAAACGCCATATTAGTTTATTGTTGTGTGTGCGCCGTAACAATAAATAATGGATCTAAGCATTGCTGGGTAAGAAAATGGACATATAAATGTGTTTTAACTTTAACATGGTGTATCTGTGTACCTTAATTAAGTACTTATTTTGTTTTTCAGGTCTTGCATATTTGACCGACTGGGGTATTTTGTCTGATACAATTAAACGTTAAGAAGGTACGTGTTTGTTATTTCCGTTAATATAATATATATAACTGTTAGTCAACGGCTGATTCTTACAATAATTTTGTAGTATAGTATGTGTATAGGTATATATGTTGTTTTTTTAGTGTGTTTTATGATATTCTGAATTTACCTAATTGTGTATTTTATTATGCAACAATTTCAGAAAATGAGATTTCCCTTGAATTGATGAAATATATGAATTCTTGAGGAGCTGAAAGAACTCGTGCCAAATGTAAGAGAGAGAATTTTGTTCAGATCTGGGTTGGAAAAGCTACACAAACTTATAAATGTATGTATGTCTTTATGCTTTTCAACCTTTATTTTTAACCCCGAACGAAAAAGAGGGGTGTTATAAGTTTGACCTGTGTATCTGTGTATCTGTCTGTGACATCGTAACTCGCAAACAGATGAACCTATTTCAATGCGATTTTTTTAATCGAGATGGTTCTTAGAATGGGTTCACCCTTTTTTGAAATATTGAACATTGAAATGACGGTGTCGGGGGTTTTTCAAGTTTTCTGAGTCGGTTAGGTTATTTACTTAGTTAAAACAACACCAAGCTGTCCTTTAGTTAAAATGACACTTTGCTTTTGTTGATACCTACTTACCACAGTTTTGTTTTCCTTTTATTTAAATTTTTACTTTTACAGGACAATCATCGGATGCCACGGCAAGTGACATAGATAGTAATGACATAATATCAGCGCCTTCAAGCCCTGCGTCTAGCACTAACGAGCTCCCGAAATCCAGTGAAAACTCACGCGTAAGTGTTTGAAACATTACTTAGGCTTAGGTAGATGAGAAGAGCGTTTTGTGCCATTTTTAAAATTCTAATAGTTTTGAGGTTTTTGCAAAACGAGGTAACTTTTTTAGAGTTCCGTAGCCAAAATGGCATAAACGGAACCCTTATAGTTTTGTGATGTCCGTCCGTCCGTATGTCACAGGCATTTTACTCTCACCAAAAGGAATGCTGCTATGAAGACTTACGCTCATTTACGTGTGCTCTTTTCCATATCGTATTTTTATTACATTTTGATATGCCGAGTTGCGGAACCCTACACGCATGGTCCGACATGCAAGAGCTCTTGGCCGGATTTTAATGTTTTGGGATTGTTCAAAATTTTCACCTTCTGTTTTATTATAAAAATATTAAAAGTCAGGCCTATTTTATAAGAAACTAATTTCATTTGTTTCACATTTTAATGGGTTTATTTTTTTATTCCTCAGGATATACCTACCTAAGATAGGTTAGGCCGCATTCAGTGCTCTCCTGACGGTCAGGACTGCCTTCGATCTTAAAACTGTGTGTATGTGTAGTGTATTTGATATGACTATATATTTTGATAGAGCCAACCATATAGGACTGAATAAATACTAAATAAGATTAATGAGTGATACACAGTCTCCAAAAACGTTAACCCTCAATATCTTAAGATGGCATCACTCGGTTTATGATCTTTAAAGACCCGTTTTTATGAAAATGTCCAAATTTCAAACGCTCGTTAATTTCTCAGTTTTTTTATATATCATACATTTTGGTACATAGGCGCCACTTTCTACAGAGCAATAGGACACTTTTCAGCGGCTTTAAAAAAACGCAATAGCTATATATCATATGAGCTGGATACATAGTTACTGCGTATTTTATTAGGACGGCAGTTTAGTGTAGTAAATTTTTTATGGCAGAATTGCTTGTAGGGAGTTGGCTACCTTTTAGAGTCATGCATTATAGTTTACTGGATATTATTATATATTTTTTTAGAGCCAGCCATATAGGACTGAGCAAATACTAAATAAGATTAATGAATGATACAGTGTCCAAAAACTTACGGCCGTTACAGACGAACTAGCAACCTAGTAGCACAGCAGCCACCTTCCCTATTGCAATTTTGCAGTCTGTTCGCAGTTGAAATGCAGTCCGTCTATAACTGCTCTCCGTTTTTGGTCCCTAGCATTAGACTGATTCCAATTGTTTTTAGAATAAAGACATTAGAACAGATTTAATCTAATACTGTATTATAAAAATGCAGTGAGAGTAAAACATTCTATATTTCAAAGTTTTTTTACAGACCTATAAGTTGTTACGAAAACCCAGTATATAACCCGAAATCCAGAGACAGTACTCATGAAAGTGACCAACTTCCTAAGAAACATGGGTTGAAATACGAAAAAAACAGTTAGTATGAAGAGACCGTTTTTTTTTTTTATATTACGACCCATGTTTCTTGAGGAAAAGTTGTTCAGTTTGATGACTACTTACTGTCACTAGGTTTCAGTTTCGGTCTAGTAGGTAAACTAGAAACAGCTGTTTTTTTTGTGATATCTTAGTTGCTCCCATAATGAGTTGTTCAGATTGATGGTCTGAGCAAGTGCGCCAAAGGGTATAGCAGGATAGCCTTTCAAAAATTGCCCCCAAAGCTTTGAGTTTGGAACTATTATCAGATGATGTCCCGTGAGGAGTAAATACTTCATATCAATTTTAAACCCTCTACTGCCCCCTGACACCTCACGGCATCCATTTAACCCTAAAACGATTTTATTTTCTTTCTCAAAAAGTACGAAACGGACAAATACCAAATTTTGTATAAACATTGCTGTATTTTTAACATGAAACTAATATTAATATTGCTGTAATAATAGTTTCAAACTCGAAAGCTTAGGGTGCAATTTTTGAAACTACTACTCTTTGGCTAGTGATAAAAAAATCATTCTGTATGTTACAAAGTATCATAATCAGACATAGGAACACGGGACAAAATTTCATGGTAGGTAAGTTCCTATACCGATAATCTCTCAATACACTTGTTTCGCTCGCGTTTTAAGATCACAGATACTCGTTGGGAATTGCTATCTTTCCGAACTTGTATCATAATTATCATCATGATGATTGATTCCAATAATCCATAATCCACGGTATACATATTTACAAATAATCAAATATTAAATTAAACTACATCTACACACATAAATAAAAACTAAAAATAAACTAAACTAAAATAAATGCCTATCTCTCAATTATCGATGCTTGTTCCATATTCTTGCAATCATTTCATGTGATGTTTTTAATAATACGTTTTTATTAAAAGTGTATAAATTCAACAAAATAGGTAATAGCGTAATTCTTTTCTTTTTCTCAACGATTTTTGAAACTTTACTCATTACAATTTTTTCTTATTACTGTCCCATCTACTGTTCTTCAAATAAACGATTACAATTTGTTCCAAATTTTTGGGCGTTAAACGTCTTGACTGATGAATCTATTTCAGGGTGTTAAATAACTACTATATGGAACAAACATCGATAATTGAGTTTATGGATATAGGAACTCCTTACCAGTTATAAAATTTTGCCCCGTGGATTCCTATGTCTGATCATAATAATATTACAAGTCGTTCTAACCTTGATGTAAAAATTTGAATTAACTTTATTTACATAATAAAAGCAATTTACAAAGACATTAAATCTAAGCTTAAACTAAATAAACTACAACTGAAAACTAAATTAAATCTAAATAAGGCTCCCGTGGCATAGTGCCCAAAAGGCTGGCAGCGTTGTCTCGCTGAATAGCGATGCTGATTCTTTGAGAGAGAAAACGCCAGACGTTTGGTCATAAGTTGCATCAACTAAGCGCTTTTGTAACTTTTGTAACCTTGATGTTATTTCATTTGAATTTAAGATATGACATGACTGTGTGCCTATGTAAATGGTACATTACTGCAAAGGCCGTGAAGTAAGGGATTGATGGACGAGCTTTGGGGCAGACGGCAGAGTCGTAGACGAGGCCGGGCAAAAGGAGTCCAGCAATCCCTGTTCCGGCCGAGGCTTGTATAGTGCTTTTCTCAAGCTATGTGAGGAATTATTAAAATCAAAATGACTACCAGGTAATCAAGTAAAAATTCAATGTTTCATGTTTCAATTGCTGCTTTTTTAGGGTTCCGCACCGCAAAAGGAAAAAGGGAACCATTATAGGATCACTTTGTTGTCCGTATGTCTGTCAGTCTATCAGTCAGTCAGTCTGTCTGTCAGTCTAACTGTCTGTCAATCTGTCAGTCAGACATGACTGACGGACAGACTGACAGACTTAAATACTTACAGACAGACTGACTGATTGGCAGACTGACAGACAGACTGACTGACTGACAAACTGACTGAATTACAAACAGACATAATGACAGACTAACAGACTGACTGACATACTTAAAGACTACTGACAGACAGAATGACAGACAGACAGACTGATAGTCAGACTGACTGACAGACTAACTTAATTGCAGACTGACTGACTGAATGACAGACAGACTGACAGACAGACAATGACAGACTAACAGACTGATTGACAGACTTAATACATACATACATACTTAAAGACTGACAGACCGACTGACTGACATACTGACTGACTGACTGACAGATAGACTGACTGACAGATAGACTGACTGACAGATTGACAGAATTACATATTGACATTCTGACTGATTGACTGACAGGCTGACTGACAAACAGACCGACTGACAGATAGACTGATTGACAGACTTACAGACAGCCAGACCGACTGACTGACATACAGACTGACTGACTGACTGACTGACTGACTGACAGACAGACAGACAGACAGACAGATTAACAGACTGACTGACAGACTTACCGACCGACAGACAAACTGACAGACAAACTGACTCACTGACTGACAGACATGCGGACAACAAAGTGATCCTATAATGGTTCCCTTTTTCCTTTTGCTGTGCGGAACCCTAAAAAAGCGGCAAATGAAACAATTTTTACTTGATTACCTGGTAGTCATTTTGATTTTAATATTTCCTCACATAGCTTGAGAAAAGCACTATACAAGCCTCGGCCGGAACAGGGATTGCTGGACTCCTTTTGCCCGGCCTCGTCTACGACTCTGCCGTCTGCCCCAAAGCTCGTCCATCAATCCCTTACTTCACGGCCTTTGCAGTAATGTACTATTCTTAGGTTTTTCATACATTACTTCTTGGCCTAAGGCCAAGACCAAGAAGTAAAGCAGAGAGTCTAGAGATAATGTATGTTAGATAATATTGTTAAAATTAATCTCGTTTTAGGCATTAGTGCATACAAATTTTACTAATTTGTTCTTTTTTGTATACTTAATGCATTTGTTGTTTGCTTATGTATGATAAGTTTGATTGTTCTCTACCTGTGGTAGGTTGAATTGCTTAAAATATACTTTACACCGTATCGTTCGTTTTTTAATGTTCTTTTTACAGTATTTGCTATGTGGAACCAACTTGTTTTCTTAGGCTATATATAATTAAAATCTAGATTTTATTTAATTTGAATTCAAGATATGTGTACCTATGTAGAAGATACTTTTGTTTGTTTAGTGTCGTGTCTTATCTTCTATCTGTGTGATTTGACCAATTGATTAGACATAAGTAACAATATTGTTAGTGTCTTGGTGTTGTATTAACCTAGAACCAACAGTATTTTTAATAAAACAGTTTTGCTGTCAACTCCCACTAACTTTGTTGGGAGCACTCAACATACCACGTGGGATATAATAAACTCGGATGCAAAATTAATCACCCGCCATTTTTTCCTTGCTTAATGTAAAACATTATTTAAGGAATACTTTTACAATAAATAGTAAAAATAAAGTGGGCCATTAATTGTACCGCTCAGTATAGTATTTTCAACAAAACCGTTTGGTTGTGTCAATAAGTGCGTTTGTGTTACACCTGCCTGGTGAAAAAACCTTTTGAATCAACCTTTTAAAGTAGAGGTTGGATTAACACGAGCTACAATGTTTAATCAACTACCGTTATAATTGTCAGGACCACTTTGATTATATCGTGAAACTGACCTCTTTGTAGTGGTATTACAATGGTACAGCTACCGGCAACCATCTTGAACGAGTGACGTGGTGGGGCATGCGCAGAAACTAATTTACATATAAAAATTCTTCTGCGCGTGCTCCCGCCACGTCACTCGTTGCTCAAGATGTTTGCCGGTAGCTTCAAGGTTAATTGTAACAACATTATTCAAGTTAATGTGATCTATTAAGTATACACATTAAGTTGATAAATATTATTTAAATTAACCTAGTATACCATTGTAATACCATTGTTAAGATACCATTCATGTAGTCCTAACAATTATCACGAAAGTTGATTCAACATTGTAACCCGGGTTAATCCAACCCCTAATTCGTAAAGTTGATGCAACTTTATTTTATCAGGTAAATGCAACAGACACTCACTTATTGACACAACAAAATGTTTTGTTGAAAACACTATTATAATCTGGGTTGATACCACAAAACATTTTCAGTATTCCCAACAAAATTAGTAGAAGTTGACACAGCAAAACTGATTTGTTAAAAATACTATTGACTCTAGGTTAATACAACAGCGAGACACTTATTGCCTCAACAAAACTACAGTGTTAATTTTATCATATAATCAAGGTTAATGCAACAAATCACACATGTAGACCTAACTATAACAGCAAAAGTTGGTTCAACATTGCAAGACTGTTAACCCTACCCCTTCCTGAAAGTATATTTAACCTTTAAAGCAGGTAAATTCAATATCAAGACATTGATTGAATCAACGCAACTATTTTGTTAAAAATACCATTAAATCTAGGTCAACCCAACCTCTGCTTTAAAGGTTAATTCAACATTAAGATCTGGTATATTCAACTCAAATGCACTTATTGGCACAACAAAACTGTTTAGTTGAAAATACTATTATGTCTAGGTTAATACTACAAAACATTTTGAGTATTCCCAACAATATAGTACATGTTGACTCAACAAAACTGATTTGTTAAAAACAGTATTGATTCTAGGTTAATACAGCAAAACAGATGTGTTGATTACGCAAGTTCGTTTGTGTTGGTTTAACCTTCGCATAGGTTGCGTTAACTTGTACTATATTGTTGGCTGTACTTAAAATATTTTGTTATGTTAACCTAGAATTAAAAGCATTTTCAACAAAACAGTTTTGTTGTATCAACGTCTACTATATTGTTGGGAATACTCAAAATGTTTTGTAGTATTAACCTAGACATAATAGTATTTTCAACAAAATTGTTGCGTTGATTACGTAAGTGTGTTTGTGTTGAACTAACCTTCGCACTATTGGTTTGTTTAACTTGTACTATATTGTTAGCTGTAGTTAAAATGTTTTGGGTTGACCCAACAATACAGTACGAGTTGAACCAATAGAAGTAACTCAGTTAACGCAACCGAAGGTTCGAAGGTTAGTCTAACATTAATGGGAAAGTAGATTTAACACAAGCACACTTGTGCTTTTGACATTTCGAGTACGTTAACGCAACCCTTGTTAAAGTGTTAACTTAAATGTCATGGTTTGTTGTTTTTACAGTTTTACACAAAGTGCAAACTAGTAAAACTAACCATTAAAAGCAAGTAGATTTAACACAAACACACTTGTGTTTGTAACATTTTGAGTACGTTAAAGCAACCCTCGCTGAAGAGTTAATATTACTGTCATGGTTTGTTGTTTTTACAGGTTTGCACGAAGTGCAAACTAGTAAAACTAACAAAAATCTAAAGGCAGGTAATGAATTAACATTACGCTAGACGGTTAAATTTACCATTGTGCTACTTGTAAAAACAACCAAAAATCCAAGGGTTGGTGCTATATTAACCCCTTATTAGAGGGTTAATTTTACTATTATATTGAAATGTTGAATCAACAAATATGCAGCAAGTTAAAATTACCTTAACTGATCAACAATACAGTTTTTGTTGAAACAACAAAACTCAAGGGTAGGTGCTATATTAACCCTAAAATTTTGTTGAAATATGGTAAAACCAACTAAAATTTGCTTTCAGTGTGCGTTCGTAATAATGCCATATTTTCTGCAATTTTACATAATTATGAAGTCCAAGCGATTCAGTTTAGCACATGTTACTCATAACTGGAAGATGGGGTAATCATTGAAGTGAATGTTTGGAGAAAAAATATCTGCGACAAGTGAAAAGTTTTACAGCTGTAGAAAAAGAGTAAAATTCAAACATAATTGCATTTTGCGTATTTTAGATTAAGATAATGAAAACGTCTCTAAACCTACTGTACCTACTTAGTTAGATATTTGGTACTTAATTACGTACTTATAGCTTAAAACAATGATTTTATGCCTAAGTGGTCGCTTTGTAGCTCCATCTTATAAACAATCTAAATCAAAAGCACGACTTCGGCTTACAGAAATGGCAGAATAATTTAAATTATCTAATTGATAGGCTTAAACATTATATAGATTTATGCTAATGTACAATCGTTCAGATCTTCGAGTAAAATAAGAATGCAAATAAAATGAGGATTCCACGTAGGCTGCCTTCCATCCATTGCTCTACTGACCACGCCGATGGCAAACCCAATTCCGAACCATCATCTTGATATGGTAAAAAAACCAGCCAACTGCGACTCTTACATGTTATTTTTTTCCAAAAGCAAGACGATTTTGTTTTTAAAGTAGGTATAGAAATACTTGTGTCATTTTTCGACCAACAATGTTATTTTTGTGCTTGGAAAAATTAAAATTACTTATATAAAAAATTGTAACACAATTATTCTTATTAGAAATGGAAATCAGTAATTTTTCATTTTTTTCCCTTCACTTGTTTTATGAAGCCTTACTTCTTGCTGAATTTATAAAAATGAGTAAAGTAATAAAAAGGATGAAACACGTACATACAGATGTCTATTAGTACGATGGCAAAAATAAACGGATCTGAAATAAAATACATGAAACGGTACCTACCCATATTCTTGTACCCAATAGGTATGTATTTTGCATACGCTATTAAGTCATAAATACATGAAGTCCGACTCAAAGTCGGCATCGCAAGACTTTTACTGCGGTGCCGAATGAGTTGTATGGTCTTGTTGGGAAACAGCTTAAAGGGAGAATAAAGTAATCCATTTACAGCCGTCCAGCAATAATCATTGGTAATGATGCTAATGGGACGGCTCGCACCGGCCCGCGAACAGCGCCTCATAAATCCACAGCTGTACGCTAAACCCGTAAAACTTTCCCTAATTAATTTTCTAAACTGCCTCTGAGCACGAAGGAAGCATCCGTTAAATGTTGGGTCTTTTCGGATATTACTGACAGTTCAAAGTGGTCAGTATCATAAGGGAAAGGGATCCAAAAAATGTGTGCTTTGTCTGTCTAGAATCGTAAAAAAAATATTGAGACGAATTGAGAACCTCCTCCTTTTTTAAGTCGGTTAAGAATAAATATTCCCATAGTGGCATAAACTACCGCAATTAAGTGTATCTTATTGTTATGCCAACTAAACGTTATACTCAATAACGTTATGCCAAGTCTTTAAGTTTTAGTAATTAGCTAATTTATGCCAAATAAGGGAGATCCCTTGTCAGGTCAAAATACCTACGTTTGCACGACTGGCATTTTGTAGTTACGCCTGCTGATTTATTTTTGCAATTAATACATTTAATTAATAGGACAAAACGAGTCCTGTCCGGAACCACACAGACTAGTTTTAGGTAAACCCAGTATCGTTTTAGTTCAAGCTAGGTATTCTTTAATATTGGCGTTTAGTATTATAGTGCAGGTATTCTATTAAAAAAATTGTACCTGCCAATTCATTCAACGAACAAATAAATAATAAGTAGAAAAATGTATATTATTAGGAGTTTATGCAATTTAGAATAGAAATTCTATAATTTTCTTCGTCATCCGGGAATATCCTTTTTTTATTCGTTATGTACATACGACATTCGAATATTTTTTTCCCATCTCTGGTATGTACACCTACCCAGTAGTGGGCCGTAGATAGACTGGACAGGACGACGAATTAAAAATCGGGCTGCTACCAGATAGGTACATTCGGTTTCCTCTGATGGTTATCTGTAAGTACATCTAATTGACATGTATGAAAGGTACGAACATTGTCCTTATTCAAATCATCCTCGAGTTAAGTACGTGCTCTGCCTCGACACTTCAGAATGCACCGCGTCATCCAGCGGCCTCCCAGGATGCTCTACTGAGATAAGTAAACAGTTTATTTTTCTTTGGGTAAGTACTAGGTACCTATTTATGCTTTCTAGGTATAAATGTACCTACAACATAAATACCCGTGTGTGTAGTGTGTGTATGAGTCAACAAAACAAATGACAGTTTTTAATGACAATTCGGTGATTGCTGACTTGAAGAGCTTTTGTTTTAGGGCGCTTCATATTGTATTGGCAAACAAATGTAGATCGAATTGTAATTGCATTGCATACTGACAATTGTAACGTTGGTGAAATAGGGGCCTGGAGGCTTAACAGTTTGAATTTAGAACTAATAGGTTTTAAAAAAATGTTCTGTGTGAAGTGTGTCAGTGTCTCTCAAGGCGATGTTCAGATTTTTTTTTCTGTGAAGACATCTATGCCGACAACTCTGTAAAGCTATTATTACAATACAATACAAATATTCTTTATATACACACATATCATAAGTCCTCTCTAGTGCGTTCAGAAACCGTAGGAAATTTTGTTACAAATTATGCTCATTGTAGGAAATCCTAACTGCACGCACACCACGTACTTTTAATGTCTATGTTTAGGTAGTTGATTATTTCCTAGTGTAACGGTGAATTTAAGGAGTACTTAAACTTTTATGACCATCTGGCTTCAGCTACTTGAAGTTAAAACTAATAAAACAACAAGATCTCAGCTAAAGCCTCTCTAGGGATATCACCCTAACCAAAAGGAAGTGAAGTGAAGAATCACCGCAATTAATGTAGTTTATTTTATGAAGGACTTCCCGTCGACTAACGAGTAACGATCCTGGACTGGAGTGCATGCAGTCAATGCACTATTGAAATTTATCGTATCCCGCAAATCTGCCGCCTCCCAGGCGGTGCGGTCGATGACCCACGGGACAGACTCGGGCTAGGTTGCCTAGGTCTAGCTCACTATGGCTAAAAGTGCACGGGCTCCTTCGAACCCGGATGCCACGTCGTCGTTAGATATATTATGCTAAATATCAACTAGGTCCTCTATTGTAATGTAAATCCGATTGCGTTGAGTATTATGTTGTAATGTATCGGCATTAGCACCATCCGAGCTTTTGCAGTACATACATATTGTTATGGGAACAGACATATCTTCCAAAGCCAAATTTGGGTAGAGGAAGGAACATCAATTCAAATTCAATTTAATAACATTCTTTTAGAAGGTGTCCGTGTATAAAGTAATACATTCTTAGCAGGCCTTACCTATCTGAGTTAGCAAATGAACTTCGTAATGTTTAATTCGAGAAAGTATTTTTAATTTATGTCTAAATAAGTACCTACCTTTTCATACCCTTTCACACACATTAAAAATAATCATCACATTAAAACCCACATTATGCAGTAATGGATAATGCCCCGTTACGATGTTTCACAATGCAAGGGCATAATGCGCCGAGCTAGGTATAATGACAGTAATTCCGAACAGTACTGTACTGAATCACAAACCAACGCCGACACCGACCGATATGCTCATGAATGGTTCGTCGAAGCATTAGAAGAAATTCCTGAGAAAACAGCTGAGACAAGAAAGTATGTAATGTAATAGGTAGTGATGTACAATACAATAACTCTTTATTGAACACCACATAACAGGCATAACAAAAAAGAAGGCACAAAGAAAATACAAAATAGCAATGGGCGGCCTTATAGCCACAGAGCGATATCTACCAGGCAACAATAATGGAATAAAGGTAAGAACAGATTAGAGCATGTGGTGCTATTTAGAAAGTAACGAACGATGTATTGGACACTCTAGGTGTTTTAAGGTGTAAAATTAATTAAATATACTAACACACTCACTAATACACACACACTCACTAATATAGCTCGTAAGCAGCACCATTGTCACTAACAATCTATGGATTCATAATGATCTGATAATACATGATTTTTTTATTTTTTTATCTTAATCAAGATGTCTATATTGGTATAGCACCTACCTAACTGAAAGTGTTGAGTCTATGTTAAAAACGAGATTGAGTGTAACTTTACATAAATACAGGTACGAGTACAGAATTACAATATTCAAAATGCGCTGGATTTTAATATGGCTGAATGATGTGCATTAAAAGATCTACTTGCCTACGTTTTGTACTAACTATATACCTCTACGACATGCTGCACCTGAACTTGTAGACATTTAATGCATTTCCATAAACATGGTTTTAAAATCGGGCTCACGCATTCCACTTCTTATTATAATAAAGACAATTTAGATTACCTTTCCACAATAATGTGCCATTAAGTTTATAGAGCACAGAACTCGTTTCACTTTAAACATCTCTATGATTTAACAAAATATTCCCGAACACCTTGTAAAGGAACTGAAAACAATTACTTTGCTCACCCGCGACCATTAATGACAAATAGTTATATCTGTGCGGCAAATGTATGTTTCCATGCAACACCTCCGCCTCCACTGCTACACGAATCAACACATGCCACACAAACCCAACTATCACCACCACCACTAAACTAAACGCTGACGCGTTTCGGCACTCTCCATGAGGCCATTTACGAAGCACAACAACAACCGCTCAACATGCCACCACTTCCACTACTGACATATGTAAACCATGTACTCAACGTAGTTAATGACAACACCAACGTACCCACTAATATTTTATAAATTCCAAACTACCCTTTTTTATTTTTATTTTTAATTTAGGCCAGGTACCCCGTTATTTTTAACCGAGTACGGTAAAAAGAGAAGTTATGTTGTCATTATTACTATGACACATTATTAAAATTAGAACCAAGTCGTAACAAAGGCGAAGAAACCAAATTAACTTTTACCTTGTAGAGGCTATGAAATGTCTACCTAGTGGACTGAAAGCTATTTAGAATTGTCTAGATAAATATTTTGAAAGCCCGCATCAAATTAGAACCGTCCTTCTTCAAAGAGTTTGAGGCCTGCACAAAGTACGTAAGGCTAGCCCCTGCAATAAGTAGTAATTTTACTTTTATTTAATTAAGGACGCTCGAGCGCTGCGCCGGTGAAATGTGCCCTCTTCATCGGCCGATCTAACACGCTCTTTGCAATTTATTTTAAAGCCTTCGCCATACCAGTGCCATTTCAAATCTCATTGTGCTTGTTCCCGGCTTGTTCTATTAAGAACGATTTTAATATGGATCCTTTTTATCCTCTAGAGTCAGACGGGGTTTATGAGATGAGTTGTTAATGCTTACAATGCGTGCCTGATTTAATGCGACTAATAAAGCTTTTAGTTAACATTGTTAGTTATACTCTTTTCATACTTTTGCCTTAAGAACATAACATGACGCATAAATACATTAATTATGTTACAATAATATAAAATTACTGGATATTAGTACTTATACTACTACCTAATTATACTGTGCCATTTAGGATTGTACTGAAAAGAAACGGGTTACAAAGTTTTTCCGCACAAGTGTAGACTAGGTAGGTACGTTAATAGGTAGTTGCCTGTTCTGTGATCGTGACATCCATTCCTGGCTAGGCGCTTATAAATATTTGTCAAAGATTAGACGCATTTAGAAGCATATCCAGTTCTGGACCCGTCGGACAGTTAGAATAGTTAACGACGCCAACTACAGCGGTTCCGAGATTAACTGTGTCTAGCTTGACAAGTGTTGCAAAATATTACCTAATAACGTAACATTGAGTATTTTTATACACTTCCCTACTTAACTAGAAGATAAAACGTAAACATAGGTACCTAAGTACCCTGTTAAAGTTTGAATGGTCTTTACTTGAGAAATTAAGATAACGAACCAGTGACAGTGATAGGATATTGAATTGTCATAGGCTCATAAGTAAGTATAACAATTTTGAACTAGGTATTCTAGGCTATTGCCATGTACGCCTGTACGAGTAGGAACGGAGGAGAAAAAGTGTGTGAAAGAAAATATCTGCAGGTAGACAACGCACTACTTATGTACTTAAGTAAGAAAGCAGTGTTTTAATACTGTATTATCAAAATCGGTCGAAACAAGTATATGAATTCTTTATTCCCTACAATAGGCGATAAAATGTAGGTACAAGGCTAACGATCCCTCTTCCATTCATGGATCAATCCTGCGATGTGAACAAGACAAATAAAAAATCTAAACGCCGCTTCAGGCTGTAATTAAGCGATTAATTTATGCTGAGAGTGATTAAGGTCGTTAACGCTAACCAATAAACAGCAAAATACTTTGTTCCTAGTATCTAGTAGGGTAAGTACCTACTCAACTTGAGAAAATCTTGTCATTAGGGGAACAAGTTCGCCTTTTTACATGTCTCCATGTTTTTAGGGTTCCGTAGCCAAATTGGCAAAAAAGGAACCCTTATAGTTTCGTCATGTCCGTCTGTCTGTCTGTCTGTCCATCCGCGGCTTAACTCAGATACCATTGGTACTAGAAAGCTGTAGTTTGGGATTGATGTAGGTACATAATTAATTAAGCCGACAAAGTGGCATAAAATCATGAAAAAAAATGTTTTTATTGGTACCTCCCCTACACATAACGTGGGGATGTTTTTAGAGTTCCGAAGCCAAAACGGCAAAAAGAAACCCGTATAGTTTCGTCATGTCCGTCTGTCTGTTTGTCTGTCTATCTGTCTGTCTGTCTGTCCGCGGCATAGCTCAAAGACTATTGGTACTAGAAAGCTGTAATTTTGCATAGATACACGGTGATTTGTAATCGGTGATCAGGAGTAGAAAAACATTAATATCTAGTTAAAATTAAACTTAACAGGCGAGGTCTCACGCAATTACCTCACTGTTTAATTCATTAAAAGTTAAAACGTAATTAAAACTAACAACCACTAGATACATTGTCAGGCTACATAAATTATTGAAGTACGATACCTACCCAAGTCAAGTGCCATCACTTTGGCGGGGATATTTGACAGATCTTAAATCAATAATAAACTTTTCTTTCTACTCGTAATCTTATCAGTTGCAGAATAAGAAGTAATTTATAAATATGTAAAACGATTAGTTTTTAAATAGTGTAATTAAATAAAAAAAGAAAACTTCTAAAACTTCTAAAAGCACCTATCTATCTTAAAAACTAATTGAATTAATGGATAAACATACTTTATTTACATAATAAAAGCAATTTACAATGACATTAAATCTAAGCTTAAACTAAATAAACTACAACTTAAAACTAAATTAAATCTAAATAAGGCCCCCGTGGCATAGTGCCCAAAAGGCTGGCAGCGTTGCCTCGCTGAATAGCGATGCTGATTCTTTGAGAGAGAAAACTGCCAGCCCTTTGGTCACAAGTTGCATCAACTAAGCGGTTTTGTAACTCAGAATTTAAACATAATTCAACAAGTGTTTAAAACATATATCCAAAGTTTTGTTCTAAGCACAGTTCCGCTCTTCCGCTCGACGTCTGTGATTATTGCTTGCCTTTATTTCATCAAGCGCATTGCATATTCTTTGGCGGAGTTCTTGTACCGTGTTGGATTCTTGTGCATAAATAATTCATTTAACGTCACTCCAAAGATAAAATCTAATGGAGTCAGATCTGGACTACGTGGAGGCCATGGGATTGGGCCGCCACGGCCGATCCACCGCCCTGGGAATTCTTCGTCTAGGTACCTACTCGCGAACCCTATGTTCGAAATGTACGGGGCACCATCATGCTGGAAATGTGAACTGTGTAAATTCTGAAGTGGCCTTCTTCTAGTAGCTCTGTAACCACATGCCTTAGCAGTTTCAGGTAGTTTCCTCCATTTAATCTACCTTCAATATAATACGGTCCAATTAATGTTCCATGACGACGACTTTGTTTATGTAATAATGACAATAACAATGACAAGTTATTACTCATAAATTTGTCATTGCCAATAAATTATTAAAGAGGCTGTAAGCTCACAGATACAGATTAGTAGAGTGACAAAGAATTTAGGACAAAATTTATTTCAAAATAAAATTTATCATCCAAAATAAAAAAAAATTTACGTCTTAATTACGACTTCAATGTGACCGCCATCAATTAATGAGTTAGAAAAATTGGTACCTGATTACCGATTAAAAATCATCGTGTATACACATTCATTAGGCCAAAAAGGGCTGGGATAAAATGTTTTAAAAAAATTTTTTTGGGGATGATTTTTTAGGGTTCCGAAGCCAAAATGGCAATAAGAAACCCTTATAGTTTCGTCATATCCTTCTGTCTGTCTGTCCGCGGCACAGCTCTGCTCAGAGACTATTGGTACCAGAGACCTGTAATTTTGCATAGGTATACATATTAATTAGGCCAAAAAAGTGCTTTGATAAAATCTTGAAAAATATTGTTTTTTGGGGTACCCCCTCTACACGTAAAGTGGGGGTGATTTTTTTATTTCTCGCCCACCCCATAGTGTGGGGTATCGTTGAATAGGTCTTTCAAAAATATTACGGGTGTTCGAAGATCATTTTTCGATATGGTTATTCGTTTGCGAAATATTTAGGTTTGAAGTACTCATTTTTGTTGGAGTCCAGTGTCGTCGTCGTCGTCGTCGTCGTCCGTCCCCCCCTCTACCAGAGAAACTGTTATATTTGGAAATGTAAAAAATTAGCTCAATGTAGGGCATATAGTGAATTTAAAACTATCACAGATAAGCAGGCTTTACAGGTTTGGGAGTAATAGTTAATTATGTGTGTCTATGTCGTAACCGATATAAATTGACCCCACACTGCGTCAGTTTGCTTTGGAGTAGGGCTCTGCAAACACTGGTTTCGAATAGGTGTGATGAAAATACCTTTAAATTAGGTATCTATGCCAGGGCTTTTTCGTAATGTCTTAAGAACCCTATCCTGGGCGTGTCCGACACGCTCTTGCCCGGTTTTTTTTTTTATCATAAACAAACATACTTACCGAGCTGACGTTTGATGATGTTTCAAATTTGAAACTCTTACTTAATTTATATCGAAAAGTCATGACGACATCGAATTCGATAAACCCACTGCTGGCGACAGCAGTATTCAAGCAGTATTGAAAAGCTGGTCATGTTGTACGGTTTATGAACGCATTATAGAGGAGAGGATTTATGATATGTGTGCTGTAATAGTAGTTTATGCAACTGCTACATAATGAGGGTCCCTAGAACCCGGGTGTGTTTTCATGAAACGAGGCGAAGCTGAGTTTCATTAATATAGGATCACACGAGTGTTTTAAGGCCTAATTATGTTGAGTTGCATACATTACTTTATCTACACACATATTATTTAATATACATACATTATAAGTACTCTAAGATGGGTTCAGAAGCCGAAGGCATATCATACCCATACCTATCACAAATTTGACTGTTTTTTTTTTAATTTATAGACAAACATACCGAGCTGACGTTTCGTAGACTGTTTTTTTTTATTGTAAATTATCTCATTATTATTTATACATGTCGGATTGAACTTGACTTAAGTATATACGTGAGTGATCCGTTTTATTTCACTATGATTGTAAATTACGTTGGTTTTCAAATTTGAAACATCGAATTCGATATCGAAAAATCATTACGATATCGAATTCGATGTCGTAATGACTATTACTTTACTGCTGGTGGTGGTTGGCGGGGGCTAGCGGCGAGCAGTCGGCGACATGCTGCAATGCTGGTCATTTTCTACGGTTTCTGAACGCATTATAGAGGACTTATGATATGATATGTGTTTAGATAAAGATTTTTACGTTGCTTTAAATACGCTACGCATACTAGAGTAAACGTACATGCATCTTGATAGTACATAATCACATATCAGTCTATAAGAAATGAAATTAACGTGCCTTCTAGAACGTGGAAGAAACCTCTGCCAAGGCTGGCTTTGCATAATCCTGTTGCACATCACAGTCCGTCATTAATGTCCCGCTATGGTGTTTACTGTGCCTAAGCTTTCATTGCTTGCTAACGGCGATCATTTGTGGCTTACCACGTATATACGTACCTACTTAATACTGATCGTAATACTTATGGACATACCTACAATATTACGGCGCAAGTTTAGAGTAGATAAGTAATATTCGTATACATACAAGTATAATACTTAGGTAGCCCGAGTCGTACATTTGTCATCGGTACCACGTATAGGTTGGTACCTACCTATATCCTATGATGAGGTAACGTACCTAACTATTATCAAACCGAGATTAAAATACACTTCGGAAGTACCGTTAGCACAAGAGTACAAAAATAAATAAATCTAATTAATTATAAGCCAATCTATGATATATTCATAGTTTAACTGCAGAGACACTTATAGATAAAAGATTTAAAAAGAATCATCATTCAGTACGCATAACAACTCTACCTAGGTATTCTTGGTAAATGCTGTGTCATTTGTTTTATAACCAAATGTTAAAGACATAAAAGTATTGGACTAATCAATGTCATTATTTTCCACATAGTTTTCATGTTACCGAATCGCTGTATACCTGTCCCAGGAAGCTTTATAACTTCTTAGTACAGAAATATGTATTTTAATATATCTGCACACTCTACCATTGACAATGTAATTTCATGTATTAATTCAGAAACGACATTATATTATGTGCTTAATTGTATTCTAATCACGTTATCGAACCGAAATCGAGAACTTCATACTACTTAAATTTTAGTTCCAAATACGCTCACTGGCGGGCGCTGTTCCAAACGTCATACAAATTTCTCAATAACGTTACTATTACTCGTAGGATTGGAATATTCCTACTCGGGCCTCTGAATAACTACCTATGTACTATGGGACCTAGATGTATGTTCAAGGTAGCTTGTGGTTAGCAGCGTGTTTAAGGTACTGCCTAACGGTATGGACTTCCAAGGCTATGAACAAAAAGCCTATACAGGGACCATGACAGTTTTTGTGAAGCTGCAAGGAGCCAACGTAGTTAGAAACAGTTACTAGCCATCACTCCGGTATGTCAGAACAGTTGTTCGCTTCCTTGTCTACTTGGAATTTTAGGTTCTACTAGTGTAACTATGCGTCTAGGTGTATCAAATATAAATTACGTTCCTGCCAAATATTTACGAATCTCTTTTGTTTAGACTTACCAACCTAACTAGTTACCCGCTCCGGGTTCGCACGGTTTCCTCCACTTAGTACTTTTTACTTATACCCTAGGTACCTAAATTTAATTAGAATGTATAATAGTAATAGGTAGGTATTATACACACATACTATAAATAAATCTTCCGGAAACGATTATCTGTACCTTGATAAATTGATAATGAAAACCGCAAGAATTGAAGGATGGTGTAATTTTAAAAGCATAGAAATGCAAAGAACAGAAATAGAAAGCAGAAAAACTATATCTAACCAACTATTCGATAAATTCAACTTCTTATTCATCGGTTCCATGGTGTAATGGTTAGCACTCTGGACTCTGAATCCAGCGATCCGAGTTCAAATCTCGGTGGAACCTGTATTTTTGTATTTTTTTTTATGCAGTATTTTAAGTAACGAACAAGCATTAATTAATCGTAAACAAAATTAGATAGGGTTTCCGTAGTATTTGTTATATTTTGTGTTATTAGGTTTGAAGTGATTTAGGTATCTCGACGACATTAACCCGTACATACTGTAAGTACATCAATACAACTTACTTAGGTACATTAGATTAGAAATTACTAAGATATGGAGCCACACCTCGTCGATTTTTTTTAGTACTTAGGTCTTTATGAAGTGATATATTTTTTTATGTTATCTTTATAAATAGGTACGTACGATTTGGACTGATACAACATAAAAAGAACAAGTTGCTAGGTAATGAGTAACAACAACAAACAAGCACCATACCACGTCATTTGGTGTCGCGTATAAAATATCTGCCTAGGTATTTTGTTTCTGTTTCTTTTCAGTCTGTCCAGTATAATCATAATAAGTAGGTACAGTTAATAATAATGCATCTTAATAAGATTAAAATCTTGTTAATTGGGCCTTCGGGTGTAAGTGAAGCACGTACTTTCAGTTTAGAACGTAACCAAAACAGCATGTTTTATTGCCAAGAAATGTTACTTTTCCTTGCTTTTACAGCACTTTTCATCGTCTGTGAAGTTGAGTTGATTAAGGTCGTATTATAACGAATAAGCAATTCAGAAGTTTTCAATTAACAAATACCTATGCTTACCTATTTCCAGAGTGGCAAATCGTTAATTGCAAACTTCATATCAGAATCAATCAATATTGAAGAAGCTGGACCCCCTAAACCTACGCAGGGTGTACGGATTGTCGAGTTTGAACTATCTAATATAAATGTTAATGACAAGATTTATAACAACGATATAGAACTATGGGACTGCAGTGGAGATCACAGGTATATCTACACCTAAAACTAGCCATGAGACTACTGACCCAACTCTTGGTTCTGTAATTTACTTCAAATTTACCCTGTTTTTCCGTTGCCAGAATTAAAAGTAAAATAGTACCCAAAACTAAGCAGTCTACACCACATCTATACCAGTCTATACCAACCATCCTGAAAACATTAACCTATTCTAGTTTATTCATAGTGAAACGTGGCGCCACCTACTGGCGCAGTGGGAAACCAATTACTGTTCTAGCTTACGAATAACAATACTCGTAGCTTCAACAAACCCACTGTAGTGTCGGCTAACAATTAATGAAATAAATTCCAACGTGGATTGCAAGGATGAAACGATGAAAGTCCCTGTAAAGGTCTACACTCCGCCAACAAAGCTATTTTTCATTCATTTAGATTTGAATCATGCTGGCCAGCACTTCGAGTTGGAGTACAGGGAGTCATCCTGGTATGCTCACCAGGTACAGCACACGCAGCTAACCGCGAAATGGAACTACTTTACAACTACTTTGTTTCGCAGCCTAAACTGTCCTCCAAACAGTGTGTACTCTTTTACAACTGCACGGATGAACAAGATGAATTGGAGTCGTTGAGCCTGTGTAAGTTATATCATAATTGTTGATAGAATGTAGTATCATCTAGTTTACGAACGATACGATATACTTACCTATTAATTGCATCGAATTTAACAACTCGTATCTGGGCAAGATGCTAGAAAAGATTTTAAAAAAACACTACAGCGGCGCCACCGTCTACGTGAAACAATGTAAAAATACGTACGTCACATTATAAATTGTCTAAAATGTTTGAACACTGTACACCGTGTGTTTTTCATCTTTTGGAGTACTCCACTCAAACTCCAAATGACCCAGTTCAGTTCCAACTTAGATCTTTTATGTTACATACTTACTTATCTGTTTTTTTTTTCAGCTCCAACTTTCTCCAAGGTGTCCCAAGTCACGATAAACTTAAAAACTGGTGGTAATCGTTTGAAAATAGACTTTTCTAACTTTGTTGTTTCCATTTTGCAAACAATAAATAAATCCAACTGAAATGTTTTCAATGTTTTTATAGCAGATTAAGTTTTTTCCTGACACGACCTCTCATCTTTAAAACAGACACAGCAGGTTTACAGTACCAGAGATTCTGTGCCTGCATTCCAAAATTAAAACTTAAAACCAATCGTCCACTCATAAACGGCAGCGTAATCAACTCAGACGTAGCCTGAATGTAGAAATGCAGTTATCATATGCTTAGAACTTGTGTAGTTTTGCGATAAACATAACAGCGAAACTCCGAGCAGCAGACAGCAGCAATTGTGAATCCGCTGAAAAACATCCATTCATTGTCATACTAAAAATAAAAATACTGAAAGAAAAAAACGGCATCCGATTGATTTCATGGCATCATCAATTTTGATTTTTTGCGCCGATTTTGATTAAAGTATCGAGGTAACAAAATTAACACATTCTGAAATATAAACAATTTATTTTGAGTAGGCTTTCTTTCCCTTCACTACACTAAATAATTTACAAAATTAGCCAAATTTCTACCTAGGCTAGGATACAGCAGTTCATTATGTGAAACCGTTGATATATTATTGCTTGTTTTTTCATATTATTATTAACTGGACACCTTTTGTCCGTAATCTGATATTAGTACCAAGGCCTAGACACTACAGAAATGGCATTATCTACATTACTACAAGAAATTAATATTTGTCACTGATAAGTACAAATTATAACACATCTAACATTTCCAACAAGATCGTAAGAAACACGGTGATCAATTATTATCATGATTACCCTACCATCTTGGGTGTATTAAGTTTACTCAGAATAGAAGAAACTCACCGATATCTTAGCATTCAGTCTTAAAAAATTTGGCTCTTATGTAATGAGTACTAATAACATAAAGAAACCCTATTTTAATTGTTAAGACATAATTTACAACAATGATATTACCGTTTTCTAGTTATCGAACTACTCTACGAGTAATAAAATATTTACACGTCTTTAAAACCTTAAACACGGGATTATCTAAGTTTGCGATCATAAAAATATAAAAATAAACTGTACAATAAGTCTGTCACCATAATCACAATAGCTATTTTGCGGAAGGGTGGGTACTTATTAGCTAAAAATAATTTAATTGCCATTGTTACTCTATTGTTGATTGATTTCGTTAATGTTTCCAACTACCGCGATCGTTGAAGTTCTTCCGGTCGCGATGTCCTCGGCCCGGCCCGCCGCGATTCCAACGCTCGTTGCCGCGACCGCGGTGGCCACCTCTATTTGGGAATCTCTGGTAGTTTTGTTCACCATCATAATTATTATAGTCATTACCTGGGCCTGGCCCATTAAAGCCCATATTTCCAAAGTTATTGTTAAAATTGTGTGGAATATTGGGCGCTATACCTAAAAGACCCGGAGCAGGGCCCGGCCCTCCACGAGGGTCAGAAAACGGTTGATTGTAATTTTGCAAGTGACCTACGTTCATGGCATTCATTCCACCTCCTATATTCATTGGCGGTATATTCATTAAATTCAGATTATTAGGGTCCATGCCACTTCCCGGTAAATTACTGTTCATATTAAAGGGATTCGTATTCTGATTATAATTCAGCGGAGTTGTAAGCAAAGCATCTTTTAGTTTCGGTAAATAAGAAAACTCACCATTTTCTCCTAAAGATACGCCCAAATTCGTAAAAATATTACATAACATACTATTGCTCTTTACGACACTTAGATCAAACTGCTTACCACTAGTTTTATCCTGTTGGTATTGCTTTAACATTTGTGTTATTGGTGCCAAGTGTTGATTGACAAATATTTTTTGAGTGGAACTCATTTCCTTGTACCAATTAGAATTCTGCAGTATGGTTTGCATGTCAAGGGTATTATTGGGTTTTTGGTCCAGAGTACCACTATCGCCAGCATCTTTTGGTTTTCTGCGAGGATCTACTCTAGGCCCCGTAGACGCAGGCGCAGCTTTTGTAGACTTTTCACTGTCACTATTAGACTCATCGATAGACAGCCGAAATACTTTTCTTAGTCTTGGATCTAACAAAGCCTGTGACTTGGCTGTACTGTTTCTAATATCTGTATAATCAGGTCTCGGTATGTCTATGGGTACTAATTTATACGTCATGTGAGGATGACTATTAATTGATCCGTCAATTTCAGACGCAGGAGTATAATTAGGTATTGCTTTAAACGGTAATCCTAATCGGAAGTCGATGTCTCCACTGGTTCCCTGCCGTAAATCTGTATCTCCAAAAGCAGGCAAGTTAAAATCAGTTTGTCGCAAGTCAACATCTGATCTCCGTCGCCCATCTGTAGGCTCACCATCAACACATTCATAGATTGATATTCGCTGCGGCTTCTTAATAGGCTTAGTTGAATTATGTACTTTATCCGGGGAGCGACGAGATCGCGGATCCCTAGATTTTGGAGAACCAATTGCTTCAATGCTACTTTCCATTTTATTTTCTTGTAAATTATTTCGCATTGTGTTCAATAATTTTGTCACGTCTTCGCTTATATCAATCTTAGACAGGTCTCCGAGTTTACTTAAAACAGCAGCTGGCTCTATAACATGCGGCGCTGGAGCTCGAGGAGAGTGTGATGTCTGAGGTGATGATACAGGTGATTTCATTTTCGGACCTTTTTCCTCGTCACTAGAGTACCATTTTTCATCAATTAATAAATTGTTATCCTCATCATCGGTAGTGGAACGGCGATGTTTTTTCTCAGGGTATTTGAATAGTGGTTCGGGTGGAAGAAACCTTATATCTACATCACATTCTCTTGAAACGGAATTTTCTTCAAAAGTAGGATTAACATTTCTTGAACTCTCGTCTGCAAAAGGCAATACTCTATGATCAACGTCTTTACTTTCGTTGGTTAGGAGAGTTTTCTCATTGTCATACACTTCATTCGAAACGTCAACATTCTCTTTGTCTTTCATGGCAAATTTCAAGGCATCTTTTGTGTATTGGTCTATATCAATCATGTCTTTATTAGGCCTAAAATCGGATTTCAATTCTGTCTTACTTGTGGAACTTTCATCATTACCTGCTCCAGTTGACGAGTGTAAGCGCATGTCAATGTCTTTTCCAGGTAGGTCTGGTACAGGTAGATTATTTACGATTGGAACCATAGGCGGGACTCTTAAATCTAAATCTTTGTTACTAGATACAGCACCTAAGAAAGGATGTGGTTGTTGTTCAGTGTTAGAGTTAATCAGTCCTAGTTTTTGGATGCTCATTGTATTCAACTGGATTTCTGTAATTTGCTTGGCCGATATCCCAATACTATTTAACTGAAGAACCGTTAATTGCCCCAACTGATCTAAATTCTCAATTCCCATTTTAGTCAGATCTGAAATTTGCCTAGGTGTTAAAACTCCAGTCAAATTTTTAATACTAAGCACATTAGTGCCAGTGTTTTGAGCACTACCACTGGGAGACATGTTTAAATTAAAATTCTGGTTAGGGTTATCATTTTGCCACCTAGATTGTCGAACTTTAGGCGAAATCTTATTCTGCCTTTCATTTCCAAGGTGAATTTGAGAATCTGGTGTATTTTGAGGATTTGGTATATTAAGTTCAAATAGCGAAGGAATATTTCGTTCTTGACTATCAGTATTTTCAGAAAACTGTTGCATAAGTTTTGTCTGTGTTGTTTGCATCATCTTAAGAGCGCCCTCTCGGTTTAATCTAGGGAAGTCGCCTAGTATTTCTTTTGGAGCGGATTCTATGTGTTTTAGAAGAATATTTTTAAGATTCTCAGTCAGTGGTTTGCCATGGGCAAATTTACAATCATCTTTATAAATACATGGAAGACCGGTATGATAATATTTGCAGGGAAAATCAGCATGCATGTATAGACATTTGTCTCTTTTCGCACAACAATCCATAAGATAAAATTTACATAATTCCATTTTACGAGGAGGTAGTGCGTCATGTGAAAATATGCAATCGTCACCTTTGTGACATTTACCTTGCATAAAATATACACATACGCCATCAGGATCCTGCATTGGATGAGCACCTCTTCTTCTGTCATTTTTATTATTTTTATTTCTTTGTTGCTGTCTTCTTCTTTGTGGTTGCTGGTGCCCTCTAGATTCTTCTTGACTGCTATCAGACGCGTAAGAATCCCTATCATCATCAGCGTATGCATCCATGGGAGATCCTCTGTGCACAGGAGAGGCTCCACGAACACACATCATTTCACTTTCGTCCATTTCATCAGTAAACTCTTGCTTTTTGCGTTTCTTAACAGGAATATCTTTACCCTCATACTTTTTTCTTTTTTTATGTTTTCTTCTATCCTCAACTTCTTCCTCCATATTAATATCTTCTTCGTCATTTTTGTTCATTACCTTTCTGATAGATTTTTCAACATGGGCAGCAAAATCCATTTCGGGAATATTTTGAAATTGCGCTGCATATTTCCGATTTTTCTTATTTTTATCTTTGAATTTCTGTTCGCCTTTGTGCGATTTGGATTTTTTTTTCTTACCTTGTTTCGGAAAATACACTTCTTGATGCTCTATTTTTTCTTCTGATATTCTTTCGTCGCCCAATTGCAGGTATTCTTCTTTTTTATCTTCATTTGCAACATCAGTTGCATCTTCTCCGTCGCTCTCTATCTCCCCATCTTCCAGATCTTCTATATTCGCCACGGACTCGGCCATCGTGAGGATGTTACTGAAATTGAGAGTAAAAAATGCAGTGAGAATAAGAATCAGTGTTTTACAGTAACCTGTGTGTGTGTGTATGTGTGTGTGTGTGTTTGTGTGTGACTGGGGCCTGACGTAAAAATAAATAAATATCAGTTAAACAACGACATTTAACAGCCATGCGATTGCGTTCATAAAAAACGTATTGATACTACCTAGTTACGAAAGGGAGTTACTTTCTTTGTTTCCAACTGTTTGGAAAGTCTTAATGGTGCTATTTTTTTTAATAGAACGTACCTACCTACTTTAGTAGTTTTGTATAATACGAATAGGTAGTTCGTTTCAAGGACAAAAAGTTTTAAAACGACCTTGAGCAGATGTGATTCTAAAAGGCTAAGTGCAGTGTTTTGTTGTTACCAATCCATAAAATTTAAGTACTTACGAATACCTAAGCAAAATGCAGAAAATGAAAAATACATAATATAAATAGGCACCTACTTATAAAATGAAAGATTACTTATACTTAGATTTTAAGTGGCACCAGTACAAAAGCTTACCAACATTGCGTTTGGTATCAATGTAAGTAGGTACTTAGGTATCTTTAATTAATTACTCATCAAAACCTCATAAGTACTTATTCAAATTGATTTAGAGAAGTCAAAATTATTATCGTGATTTTAATCTAGGGCATAGGTATCAAAAGTAAGTACAAAAGAAAAAAATCGTTTCAAATGAACTACTCTTTCTATAAACCGCCACAATAAATGCATAAAGAGCAATTTATAAACATTAAATAATAAAATGTATTTTTTCCACATACAATTAGCACTTAAATCTGTTTTTAAATAAAATACACGTCATTGAACCAGATAGCAAGAATTGGCATCGCCCGCCGCCATATTTATTTCTTTGCGTTACCCGACTAAATAGAGAGGTACTGCATGTGTGCGAAATGAGAATATTATTTTTATACACACAACGTCACTGCAATTCCCATTAAATACAAATTAAAGAATTAAATATAACATAAATAGAATATGCGAAAATATTATGTTCAGTCTTACACAAGTTTTCACCATTACATTGGCCTCAATATACCACAAATGTCTGACAAAAGATGATTTATTCTGAAATACCTACTTAATGTGTACCAGTAAGTAGATATTTGGAATTGTTTGTTTTTAGTACGCGTTGGAGTAATTTATGATCTCCTCTTAAATACTATACCTAATATTCGCCGAGACAATTAACATTGGAAATAGATCTCCAAATCACAAAATTAGTAGTTGCGCAGTAAGAAGTAACATGGAATGGCAGAAGTCAGTACAGCAACTGTCCATAGCCACAACTTTCAAGTAAATTAGTAGATAGGAGCTGGGTAGAGCAGGCAGTGGGTGGCCGTTCACATTTCACAATGTCTTGCTTTGCACCGCGCTCTCACGATGGAATGAATGACGCAGCCTTCTAGAAAAGCTTGTCTGTGTGTTGTATCCGTGTTCGGGGTCACGTAGCGTATAACGCTCACTCACACTAAGCCACGAGACATTCTACTGGCGTATAGCATTCATCTGGCTCTCAAGCCAGTTTACCTACCATCCTAATTTGATCGCATTATACCTACCACCTAATTACAATAACCTCAATTAAAAATGCGATTACCTACTGTTAATGATCAGCGTAATTTATCATTTCTATTAACAAACAAACTAATAAATAACACGAATTAAGATTAATTATGGAATTTTAGAACGTTGATAGAAGGAAATGCAAACGACAACCGTCACCGCAAAGCATAAAACTAAAACAGGAAATTACATTAAGATATTAAATTTGTGAATAGTTAACAAGTTGCAGATATTAAGTATAACGTTCATGCACATTACTGTATAAAAAATAAGTAGTTAACATTTTACAAACCTAAATCATTGAGTATACGGTTACGCAGTAACTACAAAAAATTATGCCTGTATACATCCGCCATTTTGGCTGATGGTGGCAATACGCAAAAAAAATAGAAATTCTAATAAAATTATTTGATGAACGCTACAAATGTTTACCAAATCACAGTAATTACAATTCGTGTGTAAAAAGTGACTGTATCACGTGTATAGGGCAAAACCTTTAGCTGCAAAAGCACTGTATGAAATATTGGGGACACGCTTTCATATGGCCTATTAAGTAAATAATATTAGTAAGTGTTACCAATCTTACATTAAGGAACGATTCACTATGTGCGACTACTATACGCCATGTAAAATGGAATTATTTCATAGCATTGCTGCATAAAGACGTAACAATCGAGTACGCAATAATGATTTCGGACAGCGACTGCAGCGTACAAAGGAAGCAGTGTGCCTGATATTTAGTTCCTATTTTGATCACGTTTCCAGTTGCAGCGCTGTAGTAAACCAACCTTGGCAGTTTAGCCACAACCACAATGGCAGTTACTTCCGGGAAAAAAAGTATTATATTAGCAATGTATGCCTCATTTATTGTATAAAGCTTAATAATATCATGTAATTCCAAAACATATTTTAATTGAGTAAATTATGGATGAATTTGTCTGTTTTATTATGGCTTTATTGTTATAGTGACCGTATTTCAACTGTGTATTTTAAGATTTTATTACATTATTGCCTGATTGAAAAACTCTGTTCTTTAATCATTATGACTATTTAAATGATTTGTTTTTTTAATAAAAGCAAATAGTCTACTACAAAAGCTATATTAAATTTAAGCATCTTTTTCGTATAATTTAACTAAATAGTTGAATTATTCATTATTACTCTTTTCACTCTTGTCCGTGATTTCAATAGTTTCAAAACGGAACACAATGAAACGTCAATTTTATCAATTTTGTGATAATGAAATTTTGTCAAGTTTCAAATGTGAAATTTGACTAATCATTTTATCATTATTTAGAAGAATCATTGTACATACGATAGTGTTTGTGGCTGATATAATTAAATGTGAATCAGAAATGATATAAGATTAGACCAATCTTTTGACAAATAATTGTTTTCATTGCAATTTTCCATCCGCGATATTTTACCATGTCTGAACCCAATAATCCATTTGCTGGCTTATTAGGTGTCTCAGAGAGTAAGGCCACAAATAATTCAAATTATGTTGATCCTAATACGCCGCTATCAGTAAACACAAAGAAGTCTCAGGAGGATGAAGAAGTTGAAACAATAAACAACATTGTAGAGAATGTTTTTCACTTCACAATAAATGCTAATGCATTTGAAGGCCACCGCTCCTCAGACGGACAGTTGGTATATCTAGAAGAACTTGCAGAAGCAATGAAGCCTCGAATCCACATAGATTTAGAAGCCTTGGAACAAGCTCTGTTTGAGAGACTACTCCTGCCTGACATAGAGTTGAGTGTTATTCCCAAAACAAACAAAATATTCCAGGATCATGTTGTTCAAAAGCAAGTTTTTGCTTATTTATTCTGCTCTATTCAAAACCTTCAAAACTATGAACACCATAATTCAATTGTTGTTAAGAATGCAGTACACAAAATGCAGGAACTCATTTTTAGAAATGCTGTAACAGCTCTAAAGCAGCCAGCGCTGTTTGAGGGCCAAGACTTTGCTGACCAGCTTGTTGAACTGTTGAAACATGTTGATCCGCAAAGTCATGCATTTTTTGTTGACATTGTGAAAGCTTTTGTTTCTGAGGGTAAGTTTTTTCGTTACATTACAATCATGGTTTATCTATACTTAAATTACTCAATTTAATAAAAATAGAAAAGATGGATCATATTATAGTTAAGTACTTAACAATACATATCATGTGCATATACAGTAATAGTTTGGCTTATCAACCCACTATCTATGGCATGAAATTGGAAAACCAGCACTGAAATTCTTATAACAAACAATTTGAGTTGTTTTTGCTTTTGAATAGGTATTACTGAAAAAAATCCTAATCATTTCTCAGGTGAGGAGGGAGTACAGGAGCAGTTGAAAGAGACAATGATCCCAGTTCTATTGAGGATTCATACTGACATCAATAAATCAAATCTCATCAACCTTCCTATTTACATCCTTCCATCTATACATATATTTGCTAGTAAGTGCCTATGTATGAATAAATGACAAAAGTTTGCTGATATTTCTACCAGTCATTAGGTATTAATAATAAATTACAACAAAATTGAAAATGTGAAAGTATGTTTCTTTGTTCACTTTCACAGTTAACATTTTGGATGGTTTCTTTTAATAAACATTACAACTAATAAGACACCTATTTGTTATGTTTTTGTGTGACATAGTAACGTTTTTTTTTTTTTTTTAACACTTGAAATGAGCAATGTGATGCTGAGTGAAAGTGTTGAGAGTAACAGTATTTCTACATGGACATCAATGCAAGGAAATGCTACTCATTCCTAGGTAATAATATACTCATTTTTGCACAAATACATAAAAAAAAATAAAAAAATGCTTTATAACAGGCAACTCAAGCTTAGCACAAATCTTGATGGAAACATGTGAACCAAAGAATGAAACAAACGGAAGATTTTACCAGGACTCTGTACTTGGTGCTCTATTGACGCTGTCTGTACTGCCAAGAACAAATGCTTCATTCCATGAGTTCTTTGATAACCCTATGGACCAGGTGCGTAGACAAAATGCACTTGTATTGCATATGTGATAAGAAAATAAGACTATGCAGCATAGATAGCATAGAAAATGCTTCAGCTAAATGATAATTATTACTTTTTTATCAATAAATAAAAAAATATATATATATCACGGGACAATTTGACACAATTTGACGGGACAATTGACCTAGTCCCAAACTAGGCAAAGCCTGTACTATGGGTACTAGACAAGAGATAAACATACTTATATAGATAAATACATACTTATATACATATAATAATATAATTAGTTTTTTTTTACTTTCAGGCTGCTATCTCTATGATGGAGACATCACTTCACAATGCATCATCACATCTCACCAACAATTTGCACAAAGTATTTCTGACATTACTGAAAGGTGGACTACAGATGAGAAACCGGATATTGTCATGGATCGGTAAATGTCTGAAGTCCAATGTTGGAAAAGGAAAACTGTGGAATGTTCAGGTAAAATAATCATTCAAAGAGTTATGCAATTGTGATCCTAATAATTGTTGCATACAACATCTTAATTACCCGATCAGAACATGATCAGAACAATTTGAAATAACTCTAAAATTACAATAAATAAGGCCCATCTCATAAAGATGTAAATGAATACTTACATTATTGTTTATTATTATTTATTACTTTTCCATACAATTTTATAAAATAAAACCAAGTCTAGAATTCAGTAGAATACTCTGATGAGTGTTGTTTAATATTATTAAATATTAACAAATTTATATTGTATTAGCTTTTTCCCGCGACTTTGTACACTCATAAATATATAAATCCCATGGGAATTTCAACAAATCTGTCCTTAGTGCATGTCTACATCACAAAGGCAACCTCTATGCAAATTTTCAGCCTTCTAGGGCCAAGGGTTTTGGATGTGCATTGTCTGTCTGTCATTAGTAATGGAAGAGTTAATTATGTATTTATTATTATTACAGGCTGGTGAAGTGAGTGCAGCAACTGTCTCTGATGGCTTCATGCTAAACTTGGGTGCAGTACTGCTACAACTCTGCCAGCCATTCTGCACAACTGCGGATGACCCTAAATCACTCAAGATAGATCCTACATATGGAGCAGTCGCTGTAAGTTGATATCATCATAATAATATAGCATACCACGTTAAAGTAGATTGGACCCTTCCTTATCTTGAACATAATTAACTTCAAAGCAATATTGCAAAATAAGAGTGAACTTTACTTTGCTATACATATGTAAAACATATTTACTCTCTGATATGTTACAATAAATGTGCTTTTTAACATACAGCCTGAAGAATGTGCCGCTAAATCAGTTCATCTGGACTGCTTGCACAGCGAGACAAGCTTGCTACCAGCAAAGGAAGATGAGAATGGTCAGGCCTTGAAGAGACCCAGTGCTGAAACATACAATTTTGTCACCGAGTGTTTCTTTATGACACAGAAGTGTATTGATTTGGGTAAGTGCAAGGTTAAATTTATCAGGAAGGCCACATACTGGCCACTGTTGTCCTTTGATTGATTAGTTGTTGACTCACTGTGCCGTTTTCGTGAATTATTGTACATTTTTAGGGCTCCTTACCTCAAAAGGAAAAAACGGAACCCTTATAGGATCACTTTGTTGTCCGTCTGTCTGTCTGTCAAGACCCTTTTTCTCTGGAACGCGTAGAGGTAGCATGCTGACATTAGTATCAAATACTCATGCCTGCGGTCCCTTGAAGCTGTGAAAAAATCAACCTTCTAAGTCAACGCAATCAAAAAATACAGTCATTAAAAAGGCAATTTCTATACAAATTGCCGAAATCCAAAAACCTAAAGGGTACTTCAGTTTGTCCTAGAAACTTGAAATTTGGTATGAAGGTAGCTCTTATAGCACAACTACTCGGAAAAGTCTCAATATCTTAAATTTTTATGTCTGTCTGTAGATTTTACAGACCAATATAAGTTGACCCCACACTGCGTACATTTTGCTTAGGAGCAGGGCTCTGCTAACATTGGAAATCTTGGCCGATTTTTTTCCATGTGTTGGTAGGTGTAAGAGTGTGCGCAGAAAAACTATATCGTTGCGGTCAAGACTTGGGCCGTGCGCAGCGGGCGATGGCCGACGTCACTGGAGCCAATCATCACCTCTTAGAAGCTATGCGACAGAGGACCACGCGCCTTATGACTAAGTGAGTGTGTGTGCTCTGTGTGTTTCTTTACTCAGTCAAGATGAACATGTACTTGTTTGTTTCCGCATTATTGAAAAACGTTTTCTTCAAATAATTAACCATTACTTATTATTAAGACCACAACAATACAATTAATTCAATCTCATTGTTATTTAATTGTTACTTGCCGTTATTTATTTTTCATGTTTTTTTTTTCAATAAAAATTATGACACTTAATCTGTTTTTTAACACATCAATTTATATTCCTCAGGTTCGTGAGTCTCCGTTGCGCGCTGCTACAGAGCGAGATGCTCACAAACCTGAACCGGCTGCAGGCGATGACCTGCACGTGGCTGGTGCAGGTGGCAGTGCGGCCCGACGCCGGCGACCAGCCCAGCTACGCGCCCAGCGCGCTCGTGCCCGTCCAGATGCCTGTCACCACGCCGCCGCCCGACACGCTGAGGTCAGTACTGACCTGCACGTACCTCATCGTTAGTACTCTAATGATACTGCCGACACTGCCCGGCTACAGGCATATGGTTCACTAGATGAAACACAATAATGAGGAATTATCTTTATTTCAAACCGGTTGATCCATACTTAGTGACTTAGTAAAAAGACAAAAAACAAAGTTTTAAAAAAGACTTATCATTATCAGCTATGTTGGTGAATAATAATAATACTAAATAATGACACGTGATAATCAGGCGAATACCACTAACGGAACACACACAAATGTCAGAATTTATCCACAATCCTAACAGCACCCTGATTATTGTACTGAACACGAACTGCGTTAAAGGTAAGGACTCTCTGTGTAAAACTCACCCTCTGACTGCACGTGTAAAATGTCTGACAGTAAGCTTCTAAAACCATCAATTTTATTTACGTGATCAATTCATGCGCCCAAGATAATTCAATGATTGAATTTCAATCTATCTACCTACCACGAAGTGGCTGGCCGGCCAACGTGATCGTAGGCACCGTTATCCGGCATTTTCGCTTTCGACGCAAATTTATCGTTGTACAATTTACTCTCAAGTTCCTTCACTTGTTTATTTGTTGCGTATCACCAGTGCAGTGTACTGCACTGATTACATGGCCCTGTTTCATACATAAAGACTTTGTTAATTGTATTACAGGCAGATGCCTCTTTTTTACTCCTTGTATTAGAAAGAAACTTGTATTGTTTCAGTATTGCATTACAACAGAACCCAGGTTTCCTGATCCGTATGTTTGCATTGCATATTTAGATTACACAACCGAAAATTTTGTACAAAGTAATCGATTGATTAATTCGAAGTCGTGCCATTGAAAATGCAGAATTAGGGGCTTTATGAGGACTTTATGACCCAGGCTAATGTGTGGCTCCGAACACTAACTGTATGAAACCCTGTCATCATCGCCAGCCTTTTATTACGTCCCACTGCTGGGCACAGGCCTCCTCTCAGAATAAAATCCGGTATTAAATTAAAATCGTATTTCCAGATGCGTTCCAGAGTTCGTGCTAGAGAACATAGTGGTGCTGATAACGATGGCGCGGCGGACGGTCGGCGCCAACAGCGAGGAGGCTGACGTGGCGGGGCTGCTGCAGCCGGCGCTCACCCTCGTGCTCACCTTCATGGGGGACTCCACGCGCACTTACAACCCGCACTTGAGGTAGGTAGGTAGGTAGGTAGGTTGGTAAAAGTATAGTTAGTTGAAAATGTTGCCAAAAACAAGTCACATATTCGGCTTCAAGCGTACTGTCCTAGTAGTCCTGTTATTAATAGTGTCAGTACGGGTTTCCGATCACGGGCCCATGGGGACACGGCCTTTGGTACCACATAAGATAAATTGGACGCGAGCGTATTAATAATATTATTAATTTCATAAATGTGGAAATTTCAATAATTCCTATACGGCTCCACAGATTTGGATCAAATTTTACACATAGATTGATGATGATCGGGGACCGCCTTTGGATTCTTATTGTCCCAGAAAATGACATTATTCCCGCTGGATAGTGACAACGGTGATAGCTGAATTTTACGCTGACGAAGTCGCGGGCAACTAGGAAAAACTTCAACATTATGTTACAGGGCACGCTTAGCGGAATGTCTGGAGGCCATGCTGCCCAACCATCCGGACGACCAGCAGCCGCTGAGCAGTTTGGCGTCTTTCTACCGCGAACAGCTGTTCAAAGAACATCCCCACAGATTAGAGGTTAGTTGCATAGGGCTTTTGGTGAAAATTAAATAGCTATAAATTACTTAATGTTCAAATGCTTTTAAATACACTAGCATTTGTCCCATCAACATCAAACCGAGTTGAAATTTGGTAGGTACATACATATCCCTATTGAACACAACGAGTCAATGCAATGACTGTCTTTTGTTTGCTAAAATGATTTCTCTTATTCCCATCAGTTAGTCCCCTGCCTGCTCGACGTATTCGTGGGCATCGAGATGACGGGCCAGAGCGTGCAGTTCGAGCAAAAGTTCAACTACCGCCGGCCCATGTACCTCGTCATGGACTTCCTCTGGACGATGGATGAACACAAACAAGTATTTACGTAAGAACTTTTGACTAAATTCAGTATAAAAAATAAATAAATAAATACCATGGGACAATTTGACACCAATTGACCTAGTCCCAAACTACGCAAAGCCTGTACTATGGGTACTAGACAACGGATAAACATACTTATATAGATAAATACATACTTATATACATATTAAACATCCAAGACCCGAGAACAAACATTCATATTCATCATACAAACACTTGCCCCGACCGGGATTTGAACCCGGGACCTCAAGCTTCATAGTCAGGGTCTCTAACCACTAGGCTATCCGGTCTAGTACTTACCAAGTATTTATTTTTTGAGCTAGTTTAGGCTCGCTGGGAACGCGCTCACGGATCGACTCGCTGACATGCGCGTAGTTCCTCGCTATCTTGTTTGTTTTAGAGGTAAAGATTCAAAGTCAACACTAAATATTAGGCTAAAATAATAAAATAAGTCGTCATAAAACAAAAACAAAAACTGACCAATGATTTGATAGTGGGTCTACTTTGCTGACTACTGAGTCAGGATTTCGTGTTCTTTTGAATTTAAAAATATGTATCTTCAAATAGTGTTTTTATTATTATTCTAGGCGATTAGCGAGAGAAGCCGAGGCTAACATGGAAGCGGTCCACCCTCCGCTGTTCCTGCGATTCGTCAACCTGCTCATAAACGATGCCATCTTTCTCTTGGACGAGGCACTCGGCAACATGGCGCAGATACGCACTATGCAGACCGCCCAGTAAGTACATATTCATATTCCATAGCCCATACTATGTGTAACTAATAGCAACTTTAATAAGGTATTTGTTTGGTAAACCAACTTTACCTATTTTTTTTTTTTTCTTTTTACAAGTTTTTATTTAACTTTCAATGTTTGTATGAATATTTGTTTGTTTAGGTCAATTCTTGCAAGTCTAATTTCACTCTCCTCCAATGGTCGAAATGACTTTTCGGATGCAAGTAGGTACATTGAGAAAAAAACATTCAGCAATATTGACCCAATTAGAAGGTATTTTTTAAACAAAGAGCTTAAAATTTTTGCTATTCATGCGTGATCTTGTTTACATTATATCTGGGCACTTTGCCCACATAAAAATAGGTATGTACATACTTGAGGGTGATTGCACTGTTGTAGTCTGTTGCGAGGCGTATCTTAAATACCTATATGTAAAATAAAAGCGCAGTTACCCCGGCTAGAAACCACAGTTGTGTCACTCTAAAAATGATGATGAAATGATACTGTTGATCGACGTCCTGCGGCACGTTTATCAAGAGATACAGAACTTGTATTACAAGCGTTTTAGCATAGAGAAACATTTACATGATAAACCTCTTGATAAACAGGGTCTTGTGGTATTTATTTTAGATGCCAAACATGGTCAGTAACTGCTTCCACTTCGATGGCTTGCATGCATCAAATTCTAAATAAGAATGTGTACCCACAACTACCCACTGCTGGGTAGCCTCTTCTTAAGTTGCTGGTAAAATTAAACCCAAAAAACCGTGGCAGCTTAGTGATTCTACCTATGGCCTCTCAAGTTGAAGGTCATGTCATAATTTATGTGCGATATTATTGTTCTAACTTATCATGAGCTTTTCGGTGACGGAAAACATCGTGTAAATTATAGGCCAAGCGCTCTCGTACTGAGAGAAGAGAAGGCGTAAATAGTCAGTAGGACATGAATGGGCTGGTGATGGTGACGATGACAATTAAACCTACGTTTTCAGAGAATCAGGCGCCTGGGCCAGCCTGTCGCACCAAGAGCGGGAACAGAACCTCAGCAATCTCACTCACACGGGGATGCTGGCCCGCTTCGACAACATCCTGGGTCGCGACACTGTGCACACGTTAGTGCGCCTGTCCGCGCATGCGCCCTTCGTGTTCTGCCATCCCACGCTTGTGGAACGCATTGCGTCGATGCTGAATTACTTCCTGCTACATTTGGTGGGGCCTACCCAGAAAAACTTGAAGGTAATTAATAACTATTACAGAGAGTAGTAAAAAAACCTAATCCTTATTTATATTTACAAGTAGCGTTGTAAGATCATAAAAAATATCGACATAATATCGAGGACGTTAAAATAACGATAGTCGATAATATCGATATTTCAACGCAATTTGTAATTTAAAACTTTTTGATTGATACCAATAATTTGAAACATTTTTTGATCGACACCGATATGTTTTTTTTTTTTTCAAATAGATTGTCGTTAAAAAAAGTCTAAGGTTGATTGTAGAGATGAAGAGAGAATAAGATACAATCGTATGAGTTTAAACGATTCAGTGGGGATCAATTGTCTCCTTCAATATTTCTAAAATTTGGCATTAGGCACAAAGTCTTTGCGTAGTCGCGGCAATCGAGTGCTTTATAATTTAACAATTATGTTTATTGGTTTCGTTTGCTATTTACCCCTTCCTACTCTTTATGACGCTTTGAAGCTGCAGTAAAGTTCCAGTAACTTCATGGCTTTACCTGTATTTTTGTAACCAGGTGAAAGACATGAAGGAATTCGAATTCGACCCGGCCAGCACGGTGCTGGACATATGCCGCATGTACGTGGAGCTGAGCAGCAGCGAGCGGTTCTGCGCCGCCGTGTCTGACGACGGCCGCTCCTACTCGCCGCAGCTGTTCACGCTGGCCGAGGCTGTGCTGGGTGAGTCACTTTAGCTCTAAGACACTAGAACACTAACAGGGTCAGCCGACGGGTAGACCAAGGCATTGGTGTGAGCTGCTCTAAGCGCCAATGGCGTCTTCTGGCTCAAGTGATGATGATGATGGCGAGCGGAGCCTGAGTGTCCCACTGACGGGCAAAGGCATCGCCTCTTGACCGCCACAGCTTAGTATACGAGCGCGGAATTGTTTCAGTGCGCATAGGCGGCGGGTCGCTGATCGGGTCGCTGCAAGAGGTGGCGCGGCGCGTGGCGCGGCTGGCGGAGCAGCGGCAGCGCGACGAGGAGATCCTCGCCAACGCGCCCGAGGACTTCCTTGACCCCATAATGAGTACGCTCATGCGCGACCCCGTGCTGCTGCCCAGCAGCCGCACCACCGTCGACCGCACCACCATCGCTAGGTGACAACCACATTACTATTTATAACCCAAGGCATTTTCATTTCAAAGTTCAATATCTCATCACCTTAACTGATTTTAATACAACTTGGCTAAGAACCATCTCGATTGAAGTATTTGATTAAAACCCACATCAAAAGCGGTATATCCGTTCAGGAGCTATGATGCCACAGACAGACACAGATACACACATCAATCTTATAACAACCCTCTTTTGCGAGGGGGAGGGGGGGGGTAAAAAAAGTTTTACCTGTAATGAGTCTCGTATACAAATCGTATGGTGTACCGAACTATTTGAGCACTTTGGATGTCACCATATATATGACGCTGACTGTACAGCTCACTACACAATGTGATTACTGTGCGCTAAAGTTTCAAAAAGTTTTTGTATTTCAGACATTTGCTGAGCGACCAGACTGACCCGTTCAACCGCTCGCCGTTGTCGATGGACCAAGTGAAGTCCAACACTGAACTGAAAGAGAGAATCGAGGCCTGGATCGCCGAACAGAAACAAAAAATTGCTCAACCCCAGACCAGTAACACTTAGATTTTTCAATTTTATACACTGTTTAATTCGAAAGTAATAGCGACGAGCTAGTAAAGTAGCTAGTCGTAGCATGGGACTTTTGTAATAAATGCAATATGCATTGGACTCCAAAATGTTTATTTTCATTTTGGTACATCGTTTCTCTAGTTTCAGACAACTCATACCTTGAAATGTTCCAGCAACAGGGTACTTAAATATAAAGTAAATGTTTGGGTCTATGCTACATTAGCTAGAGATGAAACCACCGGACTTAACGCGTACTTCGAACATTTGCTACTTACATATAAGGTTTACACTTGTTGGTAGTGTTTCATGAAAAAAGGAAAAGTGGAAATGCGCCCTCCGCCCTCAAGTACATATTAATTTGTGTGTTAAGATAAAACCCGTATTACGGGAAATTTCAATGTTTTTGATCATGAGTTATGTAATTTTATAATCATGTTGTATTTACCGTTATGCTACTGCTAATTGTTTATTTAGTATGGATATTTTCAATTAACATTCCCTGATGATTTTTATCGGAGAAATGATGCAAGCAAAAATATAATTCTGTAATATTGGTGCAATTTCGTTTAGTAGATAATAATGTTGTGATAATTATAATTTATGATCTAAATTTGAAAAATGTTTTGTTTCTACTTATTAAAGTTCTCTGTAAAATTCATATTTATTTTTTTGTTTATGTCCTGTTATTGCTATGTTAAAGAGTTTGGTTTTACTATACTAACATAAACACAAATTAAAGTATTCTAGAAATTTCAAGGTAGTAAGTTAAGCATAATAATTATTATGCAATTAATTTTGTTTAAGCAGACAAAAAAATAGCGCGAAAGTGAATATTGAAATAAACTTTTTTTTAAGTGATAAAAATATCATAAACTGGTCAATAAAATTTTCGCGCACTGTACGTGTTCAATCTATTAAAATGACTGCACTTTCGTTAATTTATAATTCATATAGCTATGTTGTGTTCGTACACCCGCATTTTGTGTAGCAAAACGGAAATAACGGGTTATGACTTATGATGAATGTCAATAAAACGAAAAATATAATGGCCTTTTCACTATCCTATTCTATTTACGCAACCATCTAAGGATACGTTAAAAGACTAATCCAATTTAGATTGAACACTAAGCATTTACAGACACCATCTGCTTCAGTTTTACAGTGAATTTGAATTAATTTGAATAATTTTACATACACATATACGGCTTTTGTGTCCGTTAATTAAATTTGTGAAATAAGTGTTAATGTTTTCGTCCTAGCTTGGGTAAGACGACAAACCTATTTTTTATAGGTAGTTTTAGTTTCCTCATGGATTTCCCCATTCTTACAATTAAAATCTCTATTTTTCAGCATCTGCCGTTAAGTTGTGATAATGATAACACCAAGGATAACGCTGACGTGGTAGGGTAGTTTTAGGGATGTGCCTCACTGCTGCTCAAATACTGTGGGCTACTGAAAGTGAACCTAGCAAAAAGGCTACAATTTTGAAAAATCTTGAGTTGGCAATACTTAGTATACAAAGGATAGACCAGGGCCGTGTTTTATAAAGCTACAAGTCTTTCTAACAAAAGGCGATAGAACGAGACTTCCGCTTGTAACTTGTAGCTTTATAAAACACGGCCCTGGTACTAGGGATAAAGGGTAGTTTTGATACTTTTAACTTTTCACTTTCACGTTATTATTAGTTTCAAATTTTATATAAAAGTACAGTAAAAGGTGACTTAAGAGATAAAATAAACTGATTAAAAATAAAACCGTATTTTTTTCTTATTATCACGGAATACTACAATTAGGTATTATTAAAAATTGAAAAACGATTTATTCCTATCTCGATGGTAAGTGAAAATGAGGCCAAAAGCCAAAGGCGTAGACCACTGGGTCAGGTAAGAACCAAACCCCTTAGCATGCTAACGTTTACACAACATAAAGCATTCGTCCCTCTCGCACTTTCGTATTTGTTAGAAAGTGACGAATGCTTTACGTCGTGGATAAAATTTACCAGTGCTAGAGGGTCAATCGGGTAACCAGATTTCACGCCGGTTCACGATCAAGATCGTTTGGCAGGTAGCGTTTCTCACTTATTGTGACCACTGGCATTTAGCGTAATGTTGCCGTCTAAATCTACTCTATCTACTACGGTCAACTTTCAACTTAATTTCGATAGGGATACGCCCTATTAATGAAAATAATCGATTTATTGATTATTTTGTTTTTATTTTTATGAAACATTCATAGTATGAAATTCAACATACAATGACAATGCACAGAAAAACAGCAGCTGGACTTGAACCAGCAACCTCGGTAATCCGTACCACGCTGCACCAATTAAGCTATACTTAACGTTGATGTATTTAACGAATTTTTCAATGCCTTGTGTCATATTTTTTATTTGGAAGATCTCTCCTCAGCGCCATCTATAAGTAGCTTAATCAAGCGGCTCACCCACTATGGAACTTTTACAGTTACGCATTAGTGGCAAGAGATGGAACTATTTTCTGAATCAATAAAAATAATCGATTTATTGATTATTTTTATTTTTATGTATGTTGAATTTCATACTATGAATGTTTCATAAAAATAAATTCACAATTTATTGTCGTATAAACTTTTCAGTTTTATTTTTAAAACCCATGTGTAGAAAACTTCTAAATAAAATTATTTTTGAAATTAGGATGTGAACTAGAACAAATTTAAATATCTTTCTAAAATTACTAAAGGCTTGGAGATCGGCATAGAAACAAGAACAAGGCGACCGGTGGCCATATATAATGGAGAACTGTTTCCCTCTCAGATTAATCAATGTTATGAAGAAGAAGAAGAAGAAAGCGTAAAGACGGCGTAAAGGCAAGGTGTAAGGAACACAGATTACAGAGACTATGTACAAGGAATGAAATGAATGGATGAATCGACCAGAGACAAGATAATTTGACATGGCGGAGTAATCAGCTGTTAATTGCAATGCCAACGAATACCTGTAAATTATTTAATTGTTCGTGATTGTTTGCTGTTCAAATGTATTTTTATAAAGATTTTTCGGTTTATAATGTTTTATATGTTGCACATTTATAATTTTTAACATTTATTGCAAGAAACAAAAAGAATGGCGCGGTGTCATCTGTCAGCTTCATTCATCCATTGTAGCTCAGAAAAAATGTGACTTGTGTGCTTTGTAACTCTGTTTTTATTTCACGAGTGTTCGATGAACATTAGTTAGATCTGTTAGATGATGATCACGGTTTGTTCTTCAAGAAATGCTAGCAGTAACGTCGCGTTATAAACTGGTGCTCGCACGTAAAAGCGTCTTATATTGAGGCCTATGAGAATTCCTCGACAAAGAAGCCGAACGGCGTCCGAGGATAACCTTGATTGTTTATGTGTAGTGTCGGAGTTATCAGTCGTGTTTGGTGCGGTAAAAGGGTTGGATAAGTGATAGTGATAATGTCAGGTCGCGTGCGTAAGCAGTCAGATTGTCCGGTGGGCAAGCAGGGCCCGATGCGGGCTACGCTGCCGGTCTCCTCGGTAATGAAAAGCGGCGGCCTAAAGAGGAGCACGGGCAACAGTCCCACGCTGTCGCCAACCAACGTGTGGCGGCGGATATCGCCCGATCACGCCCTCTCTGGTCAGCGAAGCCCTGGAGCTGTAAATTACAAAGGTTTGTCACAAAAAACTGAGTTTTCTATCAGGTATCACACCTACATGTATGTTAAAACCATTTTATCTCTCTTTCATGCCATTCATATAGGAAAATTAAGGGTTTCCTGACAGTCACCTGCCTAAATATTTGGTCTTGCACATCATCTTTACAAGAACTCTTTGTCTAAAAGAATATCTAGACATTTAAATTTCAACATCTTGTTATGAATGCATCATGAGTTGAATGTTAGTTTGTTAATATCATTTGGAATAGTCTAGCTAACTTATTTTTAGTTATATAATTAGATTTTATGGGAGTTAGGTAGGTACATCAGAAAAAATAAATAAAACAATTTTTCATTAACAAGTCCACATTATGAACTAAAATCAATTAATTTGCTCACATGCGACCACATGTAAAATAGCTATGTCTATGTGACAAATGTATGGTTCCATACAACACATCCAATCATTTAATCAATCAATTAATTATTCAATAAATTAGGATCACATTAAATATTTTATTATTTCGCTTGATGTATTTTTGCAGTAAAAACCTATTTATTAATGTAATTTAGAAACACATTATTATGATACATTTATTTTAATGTGGTTAAGTCCCGTTTCGTCATAGTATGTGAAAATTGTGAAAGTTTAAATCAATACAATTTAGAAAAAAACTGTATTTAAGATGTTGTATTATTTTAGTTAAAAATCAATATAAATGAAAAATATGATTTCATAGGGAAAGTTATCTCATAGCTACAATGACTAGCATTATTCATAAAACTAACATAATAACTTATTTATTATCCATTGTCAGTACAACAACACTATAATTTACCTAATAATACTAATAATAAAGCTCATTTACCTTAATTGAGAGGGCTAGGGCGATGTACCTTAATTTTTGTTTATGCCATGATCCAGATGTTAAATTTTATATGTTCCCTGAATATAAAAAAAATATCTTGAAACAGGCAAAGGCAGATTTGGTGCAAGTGTGATAAGACGCACAGCATCCTTGGACACCCTGTACCACAAGGGCCAGTGGTCACGAGACTACTACCTCCATGCTGGCCAGCTGCAAGTTGACAAATCTACTCAAGTATGTAACTTTTCAATAAAATTAAAATGTAACTTTTCCATTAAATCCTACAGGCTTGGGTGTCTTTTCACCTGTCACAGCTGTGTGAGGAGCAATGTGGGTTGGAAATTACCAATTAAATAACAGTGCAAAGGAACAAGTTAATCTCAGTGGCCATTCTTTAACAGCCTTTGTAGAAGACCACACTTAAAGTTAAAAGAGCTAAGTTAAGAATTTGTTTATTAACAAAATTAATAAGAATTAGTTTTAGGCAGAGAACCTTCTCAGAATGTCCTTTATACAGGAATGTAAATCATGTCAGTAAATCTGCAGAAAATGTTATGTTGAAGAGTTGTTACATTTTAGTTGTCTAATTTTGTAATATGTATAATTTAATCACCTCTATTTTCTTTGCACCTGTTTGTCTGTTCTTATAAATTATAATAATAACTAAATATTTCAGATAATAAAAAAAAATGTAACTTCCAGACTGATGAAGGTGGTGGAACATCGGGCCGGTCATCCAGAGGGTCTGATGATGACAAGCTGGATCGATTCCTGCGCAGTCGTCTGCAGCGGCCCCACAAAACCTCTTCTTCTGGAGACTCGGCACACTCCATGAGTCCAGGATTTTGTAAGTTTTTATGATTATGACCTTTACATGATTGGACTCGAAGGACTTTTTATATTTATGCTCTATGGCCCTGGGACACTAACATGTATACAGATACATAGATAGGGCTTGTCTTGATGTTTTTTATCATGGTGTACTTGTTGTTATTGTTTTAGTTGTAATTTATTTAATTGTAAAAAAGTTGGCAATGGTTGGTGGTTGGCAAAAGTAATTTGCCAATAAATATTTATTTTGAATATTGAATATTTGTCATCAGGGTCACGTTTTGGAACAGGTGGCGTGCCGTTGAGAGCAGCTCGGTCATCTGTGGAGGGGCTCAATCAGGAAATTGAGAGACTTGTCTTATACCCTGCCAGTGGTACCCAGACTCCACACCTTGATCGGCTAAAAGACAAGGTGAGATCTGCATTTAGTCTTATTATATCAAGAAATTTGAAGCTCAGGAAAACATGATGCTAATTTTGCATTTAACTGGTTACTCAACTCAGCTATGCTATTGGGCAGACCATGATTGTTCTCTTTGTAACTCTACAAATAAGTTTTGTGAGTAAAAACAAACTAGCACTTGATTATTTTTTGGAGTGGAGCTTTATAAATTCTTTTTGTTTCTGTAACATTATTGTAAAACAAAATGTTTTATTTCAGGTGACACCTGAGGGGCACCGCGCCCCTTTGGCTGAGCTTCTGAGACGTTCTGTTAACACTCAAACACCACATGACTTATGCCATACTGCCCATTCGTCAGGTAAACACATTCTTTGTAATATTATAATTTACCTTCAAATTAAAACAATTACAAAAGAAACTCCTTAGATGTTACTATTTTCAATAAAAGTATTCAATTCATGTGTAAACCAATTGGATTTGAGAAAAAAATATTTCATCCATGAGAACATTATATTGTTTCTCTATAGTCTGTATACATATTTGATGACAATATGTTGGTGTCTTTTGAATGTTGAATAAAAGATGAATTGTGGGCATAGATCCACCGTCCCGAGGGTCCCTCAGATCACTGTCCAGCAGTGGTTCAGCAGAGTTGCTCGAAGCAGGTCTAATAACTGAATTATAGCTTCTAGTGACCCCTCGCAATGATTGATAGTGGTTTTGCACTTAACATATAAAGCTTTTAAAGCTCCAAGCATGTTTTTATGTTTATTTTTATTGTGTGTAAAATTTAAATTTAAATATTTTAAATTATTTAAAGTATTTTTTGCCCATGTTTCTGTTGCATTATTTGACATGTTGGTAAATTTTGCTACTTAAGTTACATAACTTAGCATTTTATTTTGCTGTGCCTTGTATAGTGTAGTGATAGTAGCATTTTTTTTAGAGTATTTGATCCTACATTTATTCTGATTAAGTATTTTAAACATTTGCAGGTGGCAGTGTCTGTTCATCACCAGACTTAGACGGGGCCAAGCTCGGTACCTCTCCGCAGATAAATCGATTCTTAGCCCGTGAGCCTCCAGATGGTTGTGAAAAGGTAACTTTAAGTCACACTTTAGTGAGACTTCCACTAATATTAAGAGTGATGATTTTCATTTAAACATTTTAAAATGAAATGAGTTGAGTATTGTATTGAACAATCATATTAGAAAATGTTGAGCTTGAGATCCTGGGCTTGATCCCCGGTCGGTTCATATATTTATATGATGAATATGAATGTTTTTTTTTTGAATCTTGGGTGTTTAATATGTATTTATCTATACAAGTATGTCTAGTATCAATAGTACAGGCTTTGCTTAGTTAGGGGACTAGGTCGATTCGTGCCAAATGTCCCACGATTTATTTCCTAATTAATTAACGCCATTGACTACAGTTTGAGTGCTTTAGCCCCTTAAAATACTTCTATAAGCCCAGTTTACACTTGCGCAAAAAAACCGAAAAAACGATCGAGGACTTTTTTTTCAGGCAGGGCAGGCAGCAATAGTTTAACCCAACATGCTGTTTTCATATACAGGTAAACCTGAAAGGCTGCGAGGGCGCGTACACGGAGACCGTGTCGATGATGAAGCCGGCCGTGGCCGGGTTCACGCTGCGGCCGTCGCTGGGCTCCGCCTTCCAGCCGCTGCAGCCCGCCTCGCCCTCCCCCCCCTCGCCCACCCCCCGCTGACTCGCACGCCCCGCGTACCCCCCCGCTAGCCTACAGATTTACCCCGGTTTACCGTTGATACTTTAAACAGGCCTAAGTGCGTCCGTTACTCTCAATAGAAAACGTTTCGCTTTATGTTGGCACTTCACTTCAGTGCTTTCCTAGTGTTCTTCGTCGTAAGTGGCGAGCATTTAAAGCAAATTCATCCGTACTTCTCTCGAGTAGCACTAAAGACAATTCTAATCTGAAACTTCACTTTTTGAGTCTTAAATTACTTAAACTGCTGATTAGAAAATTACTTAAGTCAAATAAGGATGAATCGGTTTTACTTTAAAAGAAAAACGATCCTTTACGATTAGTCTACGGCGAAGTATAGTGCCAGCATAAAACGGCCAACGGAATCACCTATTTTTCACTGGAATTTCTCCAATATTGTTTGAGACGAAATTCGAAATGGCTGCAGAAACTACTTTGTTGCTGTTGCTAAAACTGGGGTAAAGTATTCAAGGCTAACACTACAGCTATGAAAACAAAACAAGGTATGCAGGCTTTGTATACGGCGATATCTCGTTTTGACTTGTGATTTTGTACAACGTGATTATTGTATGGTTACAATTGGTCGACAATGTCTATTTTCTACCATTACCATACTTTATTTTTTGCTAGTTTTACGTGCTGCCGAATTGTCACGAACTCATCTGCTAGTTTGGCAAAAGACAGCTTCAAATTGCAACATATTTTTATGTATCTTCATTTATTTTATTCATATCTGAGCATTCTTCAAAGCATTACATTGTGTGTAATATTATTATAGTTTTTTATGACATCCCACAGTTTTGTAAGATTGGAGAATGTTAAGTAGGAGACAACATAGATTAGTCAAACACTACAATATTCTACTTGATGTCTGTTCCATCTAAATAGATTTTATATTGGTAATTTCAGTATTCAATTTCAAAGTCATCCTAATTCAACAGTAGGTTGACTAAATACGTGTCAGTCATCTAATGTACGGGATAGTTTATAATGGTTATGATTTAATATTTTGCTCGTACACAACCAAAGCATATACATATTAACAGTGTCTCCTACCCATTTTAACTTTCGAGTTGCGCTCTTAATAACTTTAACGTTGTAAACCGCGCTTGTTAGTTTGTCTCTTTGTGTATAACTCTCCAAACTTTTTGTTTGCCTGCTACCAGTTCAATTTACATTAACTGAAGACAATTGTGGATATATAATATTTGATCTCATTTTATGTATTATCGAGAAGTATGAACACAAACATGACTGTATATTGCAAGGATAGATTTTGAATATAGCGTTAAGTGATAATTTCTCAATATAAGTTACTTCTGTCATTGAAATTTAAACCTGTAATGTAAGGAAGATTACTTACTCGGACCAAAATTGTTGACGGGCCAGAGTTTTTGGTCGCGGTGAGACCATTGCTAGATCGATTTTCTAAAGCAGAGCTTTAAATTGCGGGATAAAGATGTCGGTGAATAGACTGAACTATAAACTCGTACTTTGATACAGGTATCTTGACGATTTACACTTTGTTGTATCTACTTAGCACGTACTCTGCGAAGTGCCTCTTCGTCCTTAGATATGTAACTCTTAAAGTTTACCTTCCTTTCTCACACAAAATGTTTAATTTTATTGTTTGTCACAGGCATACATCCTGGCATTTCGACTATGACAATGTATCAGATTATGTTATGCTAGGATTTTGTGTAACGGAGCGCTCTGCGGAGGCCACCCTGGGTCGTGTCATAGTATCTGTATCAGGTGCGCGGTGCACGCGGTATCGTTTTGTTTGTCATTTGGTTAAGGGAAGATGGACCACGCCAGTTAGATCTCTCGTTTTGGCCAAAATGCATTACCATCGAGACTGATACTGTAGACAATGAATTTGTGAATCTTGACTGAAATGTCGACAACTTACTCATAATCATAGTTAGATCTGCTTATGGACGTACGCAATTATTTTTGAAAATTTTGTAAATTTCGGCGGCAAATATATATTTTTGACGGCTCTCCTTCGGAATATAGAGTATTTTAATCTTGTCATTGCTCAAATCAAATTTTTTATTAGGAGCCATACTGCCGAATTTAAAATTGTAGACAATGTGATTGTAATATTCCGAGTTGCTGATGTATATATAATATCTATTGATTATTCAGTTATTGAATGTGATAATGTAAGTGAGTCGTTCTAATATGAATGTTGATAATAACTTGACAACTCATGATACTGGTCCGAGCTGCGCGTTAGCTGGCTGCTGCACAAATGATAGTACCAATGAGTTGTGGAGTATTAGTGCTGGTGCTGACTTGTTAGTTTGGTTCATAGAGTGTACAGCATAGATTGACAGACTTGTGACAAAATAACAGGGTTCAAAACTTAATCCACGCCAACTGGCACTAAAATTCTTGATCGAGCGAATGAATGACCAAACAAGCAATGAAGACAGAATGGAACAGGCGAGAAAGTATTAAATCTTTAGTAATGCACTAATTTATAGTTTTCGTCAAATTACATTTATCATCACTTTAAGCTTTGTAAAAATTCTTCATCAATTCATAGATTGTCGTATCGTTTATAATTATGATTACTGTCGTAAAGCAAATGCTATTAGAAAACAAGACATGAACATGGAAAAAAAACCGAGCCAGTATTTAAAATCCGGATTTCTGTGTAAAATATTTCTCAATGAGTGCAATATCTAACCATAATTTTGAAAATATACTAGCAACCATACTTACATACAGGGTGGAAAGTTGAGATGGGGCAGCTACTAGCTCCCTTGCTGCTACGCGAAAATGCTCTTAGGAGACCTTTACTAACTTTTTAACTGATGACAATCGACATTCACAGATTTTTGATAAAATGTACAGTCAGCGAGAAAATCGTCAATTTGACTTTTGAGACCAACTGAGGTTAGAGTAGGTACTAGAACGCCCACAAATCAAAGAAAACTTTTTCCATACATTTTGTAGGGTAATTAATTACAATGTGAAATTTTCTTTAGCTTAAAAATGATTAAATTGTAGACAACTACAATTAGGATATTAGAAATGAGAATAATCGGTATCATTTAAAAAAAACAACTATACTGTGCGGAAAGAGAACTCTAAAAACGAACATGTTGCTACACAGATAACGCTAGTCGTCATGGATGAAACAGGTTAATACCCTATGAACTGTATGGAAAAAGATGTCGATTGTCATTACTTAAAAAGTTAGTAAAGGTCTCCTGAGAGCATTTTCACGTAGCAAGGGATCTAGTAGCTGCCCTTACTGCCCCATCTCAACTTTCCACCCTGTATTCACACATAAATATAATATTTGTGTATGTAGTGATTCAGTATTTCTTAAGTAAATACGTTTTAATTTGTACTACTTGTTGAGATGTGTTAATGTAATACATGTGTACTTTCGGTTGCTTGTTTATTCATCGCAAACCATTTGATGTACCGAACCGCTTTGTGGTCATATTTACATTGCTTCCTGTCAGCTTCCATGATGCTTCTAGACCCCTGCACTAACTCCAAAATAATCTTATGCTTCACATACAATACTTAGACATATGTCACAGGTCCAGGTTGTAATGTAGGATATGTGTAAGCCTTTCCCAGTGTCGTTACCTAATTTAAGGTTTAGTGAGTGAGGTGTAGTGAAGAATTATAATTAGCTGTTAAATGTGCTACAAGAATAGTCCTACAGCAAATTGACGCGAACCACGGGTAGGAATGCGGAGAAAGGGCTTTTCGAACAAAGAGGTTGTGCCAAAGGCAGCTGAACACCTGTCGCTAAAGCTCGCATAACAACTTTGTTCTGAAAGCAAAAAGTTTTTAAAGTACATAAAAATATTTTTATATGTTTTGGGTAGGACCTGAGTGGAGGAGAGTAAAGTAACTTGGCTAGGATTAGATTTGATGTTCTTTTATAGGTGGTTAATATTATTATTTTAAAGTTTTGCTTTTAGACGAAGGATAGGTTTATAATTTCTATGATATTAAATACTAACATTTAAATAAACTAAACCAAAAGTGCCCATTGAGATAAGTTTATAATTCAAGCAAGCCTTTTGTTAAGCATATTGTTAAAAATAATGTTTAGGCGACAAAATTAGCGTATAAGGAAATTATCGGCGGATTGTTGAGTTTTAGTTATCTAAAATTGTTGAGGTTTGTTGATAAAAAAAAATCATTTACTTTTTTTACATGCAATGCTCAACAAAAGGCTTGATCTTTTAGAGGCATTAATTAACATCATTAATAATAGTGTCTACTTTAAGTAATAATAAGAATGGTTTTATTATAGTTTTGTTTCAGAGAAGAAATTCTAATCACTATTTTTGTTTCCAATATTTTATCACTTTATCTGTTTTCACTGTAATGTATCTTGCTGTATTGCAGACATATCCAATATACAGACTGATAATAATTATAAACTGCGGTATTATTTTATGCTGTGTTGCATCCTAGTTGCATCTGTCATTAACTCTTCAATCCATGCCGTAATGGATCTGCATAAAAGGGTTATCAGAGATAATAGTTCTTACAATTAGCAGGACGGGCCAACTTCACGTTTAGGTAAGATTTTACAAGTACGCGGCGGGTCCGGGTCATAGGACTAAATTCACATGGCCGCCGTGCGCCCAGCGAGTCGCGCGCCGCCCGAGTCGCATGTCAGGGCCGTGTTTTATAAAGTTACAGTTTACAAGCGGAAGTCTCGTTCTAACAAAAGGTAGTAGAACGAGACTTCCGCTTGTAAATTGTAACTTGTGGCTTTATAAAAGACGGCCCGATGTTCACGCGCCGCGCGCATCGCATTGTCCGGTGATTATATTCTCTTTGATTGTCCGTGGAGTGCGAATTATGAAGGCATACTGCGCCGCATTCGGCTGCCTGAACAATAACAAGGATTCAAAACTCACGTTTTTCAGACTTCCAAAGGAAACTGAAAGGTAAAGCAGTGCACGTCAACCAACCTATCTATATGTAATTAAGTAGGTACCTACAAACCAAAGGCTTATTTTTGTTTGCAACTTTAACGTAGTTAGAAGAGATGAGGCAACTTGTCGCTGTGCGAAATTGCGCTTTATTGTGTCGTAACAAGAGTCGCTATTTATTTAAATGATTTTGCGGAGTTCATCTTCTGTACTTGTGTTACCAGTGAGCCAGTATGCTATACGTAGTATCTCTAAGTAGTCTGTGAGTATGCTTGAGTCTCATTTCCATACAAACTTATTTGTTAAACTTATTAGATTTAAAAGAAATGATGGCCTCACTCCGTATTTAGATAGTGTTATCATTGACAAACTTATCAATGATATTTCAATAGGTGGAAGATGATGCATACATGTTGCATACATGTCTATCATTTTGCAAAATTTTGAGAGTACCTACCCTAGATATTTCTGGTATTGCAGATGTCAATGGGTAGTTGTGCGCTAAAACAACATCAGGTAACCTGCTTGCTTCTATACCCATTTTGATTCATAAAGAAATATATATACAATCAATAAAATAAAATGACAATGTTAAAACATATGTAGATGGTGCATTTAATTTATTAAATAAATGCATGTTTTTATGATTTATTCTAATATTGTAAACTACGTTTGGTTTGTATATCATCTAATAATATTCTAAGTTCTTCATCTTCTATCCTGCCCTCTAGTGATGGGATGAGAGCTTTGGCTTCTTCAGGTGTCTCAGGACACAAATTTGCTAAGCTTGCCACTTCAAATTTATGCAGCTTCTTTACTTGTAAAAGGCTGAAACAAAATAACATTTAAAGTTTTCTACAAATATATTGGAAAAGTTTATTTTACAGCCTCATTATACTATACATATAAAGGTGCGTACGAATCAGAGGCAGCCTCAGGGTGAGGCACACACGGCTCAACCAATTGCTCAAATTCGTACGAGCATTTTAGGGCGAGCCGTCTAGTGTCGGTTTTTTGACCATGCTCAAAGGAGCCTCGGTGTGCGTATCTCGCGTTAGTAGTGCCCCGCCGCCGCAATGAAGTCAATCCTGAAATATTGCATAGCTATGAAGTTACTGACAATGACAGATTGCCAATAATCAGAAGCATCAGTTGTGCAATGTGTCAGGATTGACTTCGTAGCAGCCCAATAATCAGAAGCATCAGTTGTGCAATGTGTCAGGATTGACTTTGTAGCAGCGGAGTGCTATAGTAGCATGTCACATTGAACAGTGGTTGGTCACTATGTCTTTTTATAGTTTTAAAACACAAATACATACTTAAATTGTAACTGTTAAAATGTATTATGCTGATATTTCAAGAGTCAAGAGGTTGTTAATGTCTATAGTTTTATAAGATAGCAACCATTGTTGTTTACAAAAAGACTTTGTTGCTTAATAAAAATTGTCTTACAGAATGCACTAAATTCCACAGTTTCCTTTATAATAGTAGGCAGAATCCCATCAAACACACTGTACTCTAACAGTTGTTGTGGCAAAATATATTAGGTATCACTTTGGTACACTTATAGAAAAATACAGAAAAAAATCACATGCATCTTCAGTATTGAAGACGACATGTTTTGTTAAGGTTTAGTGCATACATTAGATACTTACTTTCTAACTGCTGCAATAGTTTCTTTGTTCTTGAATTTTTTAAACATATTAGTGTAGGTAAGTGTTTTCATGAAAACCTCTGAAAACTCTTGTTCTTCTTCAGCAGACTCATTTTGAGCTTTTCTGTGTTCTAATAGCATGTCAACTTCGGATATTAGGAGGGTTTCAGCATTCTCGAATTCTGTAAAATACGGGAAATTATGTAGTGCAAGTGAAATTTGTAGATATTGTTCGGAGGCAGTTTGAGATCATAGTAAAATGTTTACTAACCTTTCGGAAAACGCAAGTCCGCAGCATCTTCTTCAATAACATCTTGTATGGGGCCCGACATGGTTATTAAAGTATGGGAAATTAACGTAAATGATCTAAACAACGAAATATAATTTCTCGACGCCAGCAGTAGCAACGCTGCTGTGCCAAAACAACCAAACCAATCTATAAATACTACATAAAATATGCTACAAACTTGTAAGCTTGTAACATAGAGCAATATAATATTGGCTTGTAACGTACCGTAACGTAACCAAAACTCAAACACCAACAACGCACCATAAGCAATTTTATTGACAGCTTACTTTTTTGTAACGTATTACACCACAGACTATAAAGTAGAACTTAGAAAGGTGAATACAAAAACAACAGACATGGCTGTATGGAATCAGATTCCTTTACCTATCCCTTACAGGATATGTTAAAAAATACACATGTTAGATGGTTTGGATTTGAAGCGCGAAACCGGGAAACCGATGAGAATTGATCGTGTCGTTAATTTGATTTTAGTAGTATTTCTGTGCTTAAAGTTGTTTGGTGGATAATAAAGATAGTGTATTATACAACAAAATAACGTGACAGTGCCCAGCAAATGAAGAATTCAAGTGAAAACGCGTATTCCCTCTGTTTGTGACCTCCAAGTACCCGCCGGCTGCTGCTCGCCTTAGCTAGCCGTTAGGTACACTATCCATACCATTGAGATAGGAAAGTGGAGGCGTTATATTCTTCTATATGAAGCGTGACTTATACATATATCTGCCATATCGACACATACATGTCAAACGGCATTTTATCTCTTTTTAACTTACTGACAGCTGCATAAGAATAGGAGAGACAAACAGTATTTGTTGGTTACTAAATTTGGAAGCACTCTCTAAGTGACGTCACGAGTTTACGACAGCGTGGCAGGTGCCACCATGTTCCGTGCCAAGTTTCGTGGTAGATGTGCTGACAAATGGTAGCCGGCTCCGAATATATATGCTGTTTTTGTGAGGATTACTCTAAGAAACGAGTTATCATGGTGTGCAGGGCTCTGTCTTTGATTGTCCTAATCATGCCCTAGTGCTGCGTCAGACAGTGTAGTGTTAAAAAAAACATTAATCAACCTGAATTGACCCTTCAAAGGTTAGTAACCAGTTACCTTGAATAATTCGAATGTTTTATTGTATTTTGGCATGTATCGTAACATAATGATCTTATAAAATGAGTACGAACGTCTGTTTAAGTACGATTTGTTTTATTTTCTAATGATTTTATTTATTTCAACAGTAATAATTTGCTTGATTTTGGCATATTAGCTTATGCGGTGCTAAGTATCGACATAGGTATCGATGAAATTCTAAACATTGTTTGAATTTTTTTTTCGTCAGATTTCCTGTGAATGAAACTGCCAAAAATAAAAAGGATTGGAATTGAAAATATAGACCCATGACATAAGACATGGTTTGTCTGCTCGATGCACTTCGACATGTCATGCTTCAACAGAACTCTTAATGTGACGAGATTGATGACGAGACGGAGCAATTCAGGTAATTATTAGATCTAAACATATAAAATAAAACCGTGACTTACTGACTGACACACAACGCACAGGCTGAACCAGATTTGAGATTTGGAAAAAATGTCCCTTGAGCAGGCTAGAGATAAACTTATAGATACTTAATATTCTTCTTTTTCAGTCTACTCGTGCCCACGGTGGTACAACTTAGAACAAAATGTACACTTGGTTGTCCAGCTAATTTCAGTAGTCACTCAAGTTACATTGTATAGTACATACTTAAGTAATATTCTATTTGGTTGGGTTATAGACATAAAGTTGTTGTCACACGTCGATAGGTGGTGCTAATATAAATATAGTTTATACTGAAGTTTTAAATTTTGGAATAAATATTTTACGTTCGCTTAATAAATGCTCTCATCTATCTTTCCTTGTTTAAAAATGCGTTTATGCTAATTAATTATTTTGTGAGCACTGGTAACATCGACCTTTTTTAATTATAGCAATGTCTTATCTAAAATATCATTACACGCATCAGTTTTTCTTACGCTAAAATATTATATAGAATATTCTATTGACACTGGTTGAGTTAGCGTATCATTCTGCAAGTAAACCCTAATAAATTGGTGCGAAAACTTAGATTTTTAGTAATTTAGGAGGTTTTGATATTTATTTAGATTTTTTTATTTACTAAAAACAACGTACAGTGAAGGTATAAGTGGAACGGAACGAATGAATAATGGCCGCGATTATCTCTCTAATCTGTGGTTTTTCACATTCACCAGGTGTCTAAGTTGGAGTTGGAATGCCTGATAAAAAGAAAATGTGTAAAAAATAAAGCACTGAATAATTATCAAATTCATCAAAACGGGAAATTGGGCAATTTCTATTACACCATGTTCTAATGTATATAATAGAACATGGTGTAATAGCAATTGCTCAAAGTAAATTATTTTAACATTTAGGAAACTAGACGTCAATGACGTCATCGCATATTTTGCCGTCACACAGCACCAGATGTCGCTGTGTGCGAAACGTTGAAGTGACATCTCTATCTCAGTTATAAAAAGGTACTCTGTGCTCGTGCCTGTCACCTGTGTTGCCTTGTACATCAAGTGTGAGGGTAAGGTAATTGTCGCGAAGAATCGCGAACTGTTAATAATTGTATATAGCAACATTATCTGAAGTCTCAAGTTCCCGCCATTTCTATCATTGACTATGGTAAGCTGTCATTTATTGTCACATTCGTTGCATAGTTTAAGTTTAGAATGTTTTCAATATAAAGTTAAACTGTTAACAAGTGTGTGGTGTCCAGACTCCTGAGCTGATCTAAAAGCTAAGTGATCCTAATTGGTTCTAAATGGTTCTGCACAAGTATTGCCTAAACGTGTACTACATTATCATTACACAATTAAAGCCTAACTATCGCCCCTTGGGTCTAAGTATCATTCATGTGTATTACAGTTTTGTGTTGAAGCTAAGTTTCGTGGTATACTCTGCTCATACGTGCAGGAGTCCTGCATGTGATGTCTTAAGGCAGTACCTTGGTTTATACGTTTGAAACTGCTCATACATGTAGGAATCCTGCATGGGATGTTTTAAGGCAGTACATTGGTCTATATGTTCAAACTCTGCTCATACATGCAACATTGGTTGCATGGGATGTTTAAGGCAGTACATTGGTTTATATGTTTGAAACTCTGCTCATACGTGCAAGAATAGGTTGCATGGGATGTTTAAGGCAGTACATTGGTTTATATGTTTGAAACTGCTCATACGTGCAAGAATAGCTTGCATGGGATGTTTAAGGCAGCCCAATGGTGTATATGGTTGGATGGCTTCGCCAACCATGCTAGGAAGCTTAGCATTTAATACTTTAATGATGATCAATGGCATTCTTGTGCGTGGCTTCAACTACAGTTGAAGTCATAGTGTTTATTTTTACAACAGGAGGTGGACATTTGGGGTAGCACATATCACCTGTGTGAGCACCAGGCCAGTACCTGGGTGAGATGTTAATAGCTGATGAGTGCGGACATCACAGGAGTTATATTAAGGTATGAGATCACAATATTACTATTGCAATTGCCATCGGTATTGATATTGATAAAGATACATATAATGCTTCTAATAGGCCTTTGACCTGAACCCTGGCATTCATACTGTGGCGGCGTCATTAAGCAGCATAGCAGATACTCATAATCCCCATTATAAACTCTTTATACTCATGGTGAAGTTATAACTAAACTTGAGATACTTGATCATACCAATAACACAACTATAAATATAAATCGTCCCCACAGATTGGTGGAGATGCTGGGATCGTTAACCTCATTAGAATGCATTAGAAAATAATTTTCTTACAAAATCGATGGGCAATTTGTAATTTTGTGACTCATAGCGACATCTATGACCAACTAGCGGAACTAAAAGTTGCTATTTTCATTATTGTACCCATAATCCGAAAATTACGAGTTGATCTTAGTGGAATCTCGTAGTTTTAGAAATATTTTCATGTTATTATAATAAAAGGCGTAAAATACACTAATTAGTTATAAGCAAATTGCACAATTTTGGTTTAAGAAATTGGCAATTGTTTAGTTCGTAATAGTGAAACCGGAAGTGCAGCAAAACAAAGATGGTGGCACGGCACATTATTTCTAATAAGAAAATATTATTAGATTTATTTGGTGGAACTAATAATACCTCAAAATATTAAATAAGTGAAATTATTATTATGTAAGTAATTATTTCTCTAATTTAAAAAATCTGGAGTATTATTTCACGTAATACAATTAGTTGTTGACTCGCAGTTCGAAAATGAGCGGGACGGACGCTTTCTATTCTTTTCTAAGATGGCCGATTTTTTCTTCATAGAGTTCGCACGTCGTTCCACTGAAAAAAGTTGTTTGGTGAAAATAAATAGTGAAAAGTTCTGAAACAGTTTGGAAAGTGTACTAAAACATAAGGTGAGCATGACGTTATATGGATTACGTAATTTTCAGTGTTAAAATACCAGAAAAAGTAAATACAATTTCGTATACTCGATACTGTTTTACCATGTTTCAATCGTTACAAATATAACAAAAACGGGTATGAAATAAGTTATAAACGATCAGTATAAATGAGCTCTTGACCCTGCATAATACGGAAACCGAAATACTATGTATTTACATTAAGTAGGTACCGTGAAGGCTCTCGTGCCGGCACATGGCGGTCAGCGACACAGTACAAGGTTATACTTGTATTTACGTAATTTTCAGCGCGCAAAAAACGTACTGAAAGGAATTTGTTGTAACCCATTTGTAATGTAATATGTGTTCATATCTTAGGAGGCAACAACAACGACAGTAAAGACGACTAAAAGCGGTCGGAGTCGTGATATAAAAGGAGCAACCGTACTGACTCGCGCCTACAGCACAGGTGCTGTTGTTACGACTCTTACGACAGAATTATATACGATTTATTAAGGTATGTGGAAAACTTAATTAAATACAGCGAAAAGAATTTGATGGAACGTAAACGATACTTATAGTAGGTCTATCCATATTTTCGTGATTACGTCAACTTGTAATAGATGGCGCTACCAGTACAATGAGAAAGAATGTCATCATAATTTAAACTTTTAAAAATTAAATTACTTTACTTTTGACTAAAAATAATGGATTTAGATATTTGCACATATTTATTTAGTGCAATTTATGAACATGAATTCATTTATGTGCGTCATTATTGCTTAAAGATTAGAACATGGATATTTGAAGTAATTTTGTTTTCAAAACAATAAAACAAATAAAAATGCATCCGTAAGAGACTTGCTATGTGATCAATAAAATAACAAAGTAGATAAGGTCATTTGTTATTTTAAAATAAGTAAAGTGGTCAATAAAATAACAAAGTAGATAAGGTCATTTGTTATTTTTAAATAAGTAATAACTCTTTATTGTTTTATTCTTTTGATTTAGAAAATACCTAACATAGGTATATTTACTTTTGCTTATTTATGATTTTCTGTATGCCATGTTTTGATGTTTATAAATGTCCAATATTATATGCTAATGTCTACTACAATACTACATTAGGTTGGATAGGTATATGCATAGCAACTATGCTTTGATAGTATGACATTTATTTAGCATTTTAACAGATTAGAGCCGAACACAGTTCTATTTTGTGGATAAATGTCCAATATTATATGCTAATGTCTACTACAATACTACATTAGGTTGGATAGGTATATGCATAGCAACTATGCTTTGATAGTATGACATTTATTTAGCATTTTAACAGATTAAAACCGAACACAGTTCTATTTTGTGGACAGCCAGTTATGAACAAATTGCTATTATTATTCTGGATGTATATTGAGATAAATATGGTCACATTGTGATATTTCTGTTCGACTGACTTACAGATAAATATCATTCAAAGGAATCATCATGGAGGAAATATTTCTGAATAGACTGTCTATATTTGCAAATAATATTAAAGACTTATCTGTTAATGCTCTCAGTTTGTGCTCATTCAGTTCATGGAATGACAATCAGCTAGAACAAGCTAGAATTACAATTTCGAAATTAACATCCATACTTCATAGATTTAACACCGAACTATATCAATACTTTAATAAGTCTGTCTGTCCAAATGCCGATGAAGTGTCAACTCTGACTGCCAAACAATTAGAAGGAGAAGAAGCATTAGCTGAACTCAACGCTCGAGTACAAGCCAGCAAGGATCTTCAACCATCAGCTTCGAACTTTAGCAGCACTAGAGGCAAACTACCGGAATTACATTTACCCTCATTTAAAGGAGACGTTTTGGAATGGTACCAATTTTGGGATCAGTTCAGTTCGAACATTGATCAACGAAACCTTCGCGATGTTGACAAGCTTTTATACCTGAAAGCTTCTCTTAAGGGAGAAGCAAAGATGGTGATCGACGGTTTGGAGACAACAAATGAGAATTATAAGATTGCTGTGACAACTTTAAAGGAAAGGTTTGGAAAGGGAGTTCAAATCATTGATGCTCATTACTCCACGCTATACAAATTGAAGAGGGCTGAAAAATCGGAAGATTCCAGGAAGACATTAGATGAGATCGAGAGACATCTCAGAGTACTGCGGTCACTGGGAGGAAACACTGATCACAATCATCTGCGATTTTTGATAATGGAGAAGTTTCCTGAGGACATAATTTATGAAATGAAAATGAAGATGACTACGGACACTATAGAAGAGATGAGAAAGCAGCTTAATGTAATTATTTCAGCGAGAGAGGATGCAAAAAGAGCATTTAAAACAACAAGTGAGGAAATTAATTACACAGCTGAAACATTACATATAAGAGACTATAGCTCAAAGAAATTCATCAAAAGCTCCAGATTCAACAGAAATGGAAATAAAGGACCACAGAAATACAGGCCTAGCACCTCTACATTTAACAACACATCTATACCAAAAAAGAGGCAACACCAGCCGAAAATGGAGACTACTCATAGAACTTATAACAAGAGAATGAAGTTGTCTTGTGTATTCTGTAATGAAGCTCACTATAATGATAAATGTACAAATTTCAAGACTATGGCTGAAAGGAAATCTAAGTTGCAAGACCGATGCTACAATTGTTTTCTATTGGGTCACCGAGCAAAATTTTGCAAAAGGAAAGTAATTTGCCCACGCTGTGGTAAACATGGCCACCACAATAGGGCACTGTGCCCGAGAAATTTCCATAATAGTGAGGGATCTACAAAAGCACTACATGTCAGCAGTAAGAGTTCCACAGTTTTACAGACTGCAGTCGTTAAAGTGACAGGACAAGATGGAACCTCCAAGAAGTGTCGTCTTCTATTAGATTCTGGAAGCCAACGTAGCTATGTCACCCAGAAGATTGCAAAGGAGTTGAATTTAAGAATTGAAGAAGAAAATCACCTATTTGTTTTCACATTTGGATCCAAGAAGCCACAGGAACTGGATAGTCCACTGGTAAAATTGAATATTGGAACAAAGACCAACAAGATTAAAACATTGTTTGCCAATGTTGTGCCTTCAATAACTCACGGAATTTCTTATCCAGAACAAGAACTTGTGGAGTGGAATGATAAGGAGAGGTACATACTTGCCGATGATGGCTCATTATCAGACTGTGTCGACATTTTAGTTGGAAACGATTATTACTATTCTTTCATGTCTACAGAAAAGATACAGATCCAAGAAAACTTATACCTAGTAGACTCAGAGTTAGGGTGGATTCTTTCCGGCAAGATTGAAAACAAATCCAACGACGAATTGTCAGTTCTGACATATTTTCAATCATCTTGTGAATCCAAATTGAACGAACCAGACCCACCTTTAGATAACGGCAACGTGAAGCGTTTATGGGACCTTGAATCTATTGGGATTAATGATTCTCCTAAGATTAACCGAGATGAAGAAGCGATCAAACATTTTAACGAAAATACGAAATTCATACAAAACAGGTACAACGTAAGCTGGCCATGGCATGAATACCCACCACATCACCTACAAACTAACTTTGGGTTAGCTTATGGGCGGCTAATCAATTTACTGAAAAGATTGGATTCGAACTGTCCTAAAGATTTATCAGCTTACAGTCAAACAATAAATGACCAACTAAATAAGGATGTAATCGAAAAGGTACCTGAAGATAAAGTTAATCACCCTATTCATTACTTACCCCACCATGGCGTTTCAACACCTGGAAAGGCACTCCGAATAGTATATGATGCTTCGGCAAAAACAAAGAATTCAAAAAGCCTAAATGAATGCTTATATCGCGGACCCATTATGCTGGAAGATTTAACAGGACTTTTAATCAAATTTAGATGTCATACGGTGGGATTAACAGCCGACGTGGAAAAGGCTTTCTTACAGATAGGACTTAACGAGAAGGATAGGGATGTCACCCGATTTTTATGGCTAAAAGATACAACTAAACCGGCTGCTGAGGATAACCTTTTACATTTAAGGTTCACACGTGTACCCTTCGGGATCATTTCTAGCCCATTTTTATTAAATGCTACCATTAAACACCATCTGCAAAAATCTGGGAGCGAAAATGTAAGAAAACTAATGAATGACATATATGTGGACAATGTTCTTACAGGCTCAAGTACTGTTCAGGAAGCTATGGACTTGTATAGAGAAAACAAAGCAGCGTTTCAAGAGATCTATATGAACTTACGCGAATGGAGTTCCAACTCGAGAGAATTTATGCAGGCTATTCCAGACGCTTGTAATAACGACGTTGTAAAAGTTCTTGGATTGGATTGGAATATTAAAAGAGACACTCTTCGTTTAAGGTTCACGAATGAAGGCTTAGATTTAAACACCAAAAGAGGCGTCTTAAAAGTAATTGCGTCAGTATACGACCCTTGTGGTTATGCTGTACCACATATTCTGGCAGCTAAACTCTTCCTACAAGAGCTCTGGGAAAATAAGATCAAATGGGATACGCCCTTACCAAAGGAACTGACTGACAAGTGGATAGATATTCGAAAAGAATTAGATGACATTAGAAATATATCAGTTAACAGGTGCTACATGAAAAATGAAAATAAACACCACTACGAATTACATTGTTTTACGGATTCGTCACTTAAAGCATTTGCAGCTTCTATCTTCTTGATGAACGGATCAAACAGATGTTTCATAATAGGTAAATCACGATTAGTACCAATAAAAGACAAAGACAATCTGAAAATACCTCGACTAGAACTGTTGGGTGTCCTTATAGGCAGCAGACTTATGAAGTTTGTTCTCAGATTTCTTCAACTAGATATAAAAAAGCAAACATTATGGACCGATAGTCAAATCGTAATAGACTGGTGTAAGTCTGACAAGTTGCTCCCGCCCTTTATAGCAAAAAGAATCGAAGAAATCAAGAAGAACCAGAAGTTGGACATAAGATATGTACCATCAGAGCTTAATCCAGCGGATCTTGGAACAAGGCCTACCTCCTCGAAGGAGGATAAGACAAAATGGCTTGAAGGCCCACAGTTTCTTTGTGAAAGCCATGATACATGGCCGACTAAACTTCACAATGAAGAGACTCATTCCTTTTCGACGGGGGAGGGTCTAACGAACAAACCTCAAAAGGAACTTTCAAATCAAACTACAGGGCTAGACAAAGCAAGACTGGATATGACAAACAGTTTTACTGACAAGGACGTGATCATGAATCCTGTTGCATCAAAAAGCACGGACCATACGAACATGAACTCTACTGTTGAAGAAATAAGAAATTTGCAATTGCAATCATTTCCAGACGAAGTCCAGTGTAAGAAGACTCATCTAACCAGAAATCTTGGGTTATTTATTGACGTCGATGGATTACTTAGGTGTGGTGGTCGACTGACTCACTCAGAATTATCGTACGATGCAAAACATCCGATTCTGTTACCGAAAGATTGCAAATTTACAGCAAATATAATAAAGGAAGCTCATGAAAAACATTATCATGTTGGTGTAACACACACTTTAAACATCGTTCGACAACAATACTGGATACCTCAGGGAAGAGCACAAGTTCAGAAGGTGATAGGTAAATGCTCACAATGCGTAAAACATGGTGGTGGACCGTACACATTGCCTGATACTCCTGCTCTACCAGCAGAAAGAGTGAAGTATACATCATCGTTTGCGTATGTAGGTGTAGACTACTTTGGCCCAATGCTTGTAACTTTCGATGATGGCAAAAAGAAGAGATGGGTTTGTTTATTTACCTGCCTTGTTGTACGAGCCATCCACCTTGAAATAGTAAAGGATTTGACTACTGACGAATGTCTACTCGCGTTTCGACGATTCATAGCGTGCAGAGGAGCACCAACGCTAATAGTGACTGACAATGCTCTACAGTTCAAGCTATTATCTGAAGTGATAGCTGGTGAAGGTTTGTGTACACAGAGAATAAGATGGAAGTTCATACCACAACTGGCTCCCTGGCAGGGTGGTGTTTATGAGCTATTGGTGGCCGTTATTAAACACTGTCTGAAACACACTTTACAGAAGCATCTACTTAGTGATAATCAACTACTGACTATCATTAAGGAAGTTGAATCCGTAGTCAACACAAGACCACTTACTTACGTTGGAACTGACTTAGAGCATGTACTGAAGCCTGCAGACTTTTTGTCGCCGGGAAAATGTCTAGCCATTCACATGTCAACAGATCAAGTCTTACCTTCAACTGCTACTGCTACTAAACAACAACTTATTGAAGGATGGAAACGTGGCGAGATAATAATGAATGAATACAAAGAGATGTTTATGAATCACTATTTATTAAGCCTAAGAGAACGTTATAGACACTCACCAAAACAACCCAGAGTCAAGGCCCATGATAATCCCAGTATAGGTGATATTGTACAGATAAAGGATGATTCTAAAAACAGGGAAAACTGGAAAGTGGGACGGATTGTTGAGCTAGTTAAGAGTGCAGACGGACTATGCAGAGTTGCGAAAGTGAAGATTGGTAATAATACGTTTATAAGATCCATCGGACATCTGTATCCCTTGGAAGTAGATGAAACTGAAACGCCTGAGAATTTATCTAGTAATAATAAAGAACCGACAAATACAAGATTTAATGAAATGGACGTTGAAGAGAACCTAGATGCACCAGTAGCGGTGATAGAAGAAGTGACAGAATTCCAGCCGAAGATAGTTAGAAATGGAACAGCTGATAGAATGGATGCAACAGAAATGAACACTGAGATGACACAGACCACGAATGAGACAAATATGAGCACAGATAAGACAAATGAAAATGAAATGGATAATTATTCTATTATGGGAGTCAATGAATCAGTATCAGAACAGTCTATGGAAGATAACCAAAAACGAGCTGCTGCGGTCCGAGCTCTGGACAAGATCAGAGTATGGACGCGCCACCTGATGACTACATTACTTTAGCTTGCCCGGCGGGTGTGTCGCGAAGAATCGCGAACTGTTAATAATTGTATATAGCAACATTATCTGAAGTCTCAAGTTCCCGCCATTTCTATCATTGACTATGGTAAGCTGTCATTTATTGTCACATTCTTTGCATAGTTTAAGTTTAGAATGTTTTCAATATAAAGTTAAACTGTTAACAAGTGTGTGGTGTCCAGACTCCTGAGCTGATCTAAAAGCTAAGTGATCCTAATTGGTTCTAAATGGTTCTGCACAAGTATTGCCTAAACGTGTACTACATTATCATTACACAATTAAAGCCTAACTATCGCCCCTTGGGTCTAAGTATCATTCATGTGTATTACAGTTTTGTGTTGAAGCTAAGTTTCGTGGTATACTCTGCTCATACGTGCAGGAGTCCTGCATGTGATGTCTTAAGGCAGTACCTTGGTTTATACGTTTGAAACTGCTCATACATGTAGGAATCCTGCATGGGATGTTTTAAGGCAGTACATTGGTCTATATGTTCAAACTCTGCTCATACATGCAACATTGGTTGCATGGGATGTTTAAGGCAGTACATTGGTTTATATGTTTGAAACTCTGCTCATACGTGCAAGAATAGGTTGCATGGGATGTTTAAGGCAGTACATTGGTTTATATGTTTGAAACTGCTCATACGTGCAAGAATAGCTTGCATGGGATGTTTAAGGCAGCCCAATGGTGTATATGGTTGGATGGCTTCGCCAACCATGCTAGGAAGCTTAGCATTTAATACTTTAATGATGATCAATGGCATTCTTGTGCGTGGCTTCAACTACAGTTGAAGTCATAGTGTTTATTTTTACAACAGGAGGTGGACATTTGGGGTAGCACATATCACCTGTGTGAGCACCAGGCCAGTACCTGGGTGAGATGTTAATAGCTGATGAGTGCGGACATCACAGGAGTTATATTAAGGTATGAGATCACAATATTACTATTGCAATTGCCATCGGTATTGATATTGATATAGATACATATAATGCTTCTAATAGGCCTTTGACCTGAACCCTGGCATTCATACTGTGGCGGCGTCATTAAGCAGCATAGCAGATACTCATAATCCCCATTATAAACTCTTTATACTCATGGTGAAGTTATAACTAAACTTGAGATACTTGATCATACCAATAACACAACTATAAATATAAATCGTCCCCACAGTAATGTCTGTAATCAAAATGATTATAGATTTGAGGTTTCGCTATCACAGAAAAAGAAGTTGTGAGTGTTGTGACAAAGTATCTCTCAGAAACTATTAGAAATAAATAAAAACTGTGGAGATGCCTAAGGCAAATGTTTTTTATTTTCACTTTTGTGTTTAGTAGGACCTTGTGCGAGGTCCGTCCCGATCACTACCACCATCTTACTCGCTAATCCTGCCGCTAAGTAGCAGTGCTTGCACTGTTGTGTCCCGGTGTGGAGAGTAAGACAGCCGGTGTAATTACGGGCACAAGAGGAATTCCATCTTAGCTCTCTAGGTTGGCAACGCATCTGCAAACCCATATACACACATGTCATAACTCCTCTATAATGCGTTCAAAAACCGTAGAAAATGTGAAATATCTGCAAAAACCAACATAATTTACAATAAGAAAACAGTCGATACGAAACGTCAGCTCGGTATGTTTACTTATCTATGATAAAAACAACAGTCAAATTCGTGACAGGTATGGATATGATAATGCCTTCTGCTTCTGAATGTGTCTTAGAGTACTTATAATATGTGTGTAGATAAAAGTAATGTATGCTACTCTAGATAATTAGGCATTAAAACACTCGTAATGTAACAGTTGCATAAACTACTATAGCGTAGATTTTATCGATATCGATATCTGCATACGTTTAACAGTCCCAACCCTATGAAAAGCAGCCATGTTACGTGCCAAATTTTAGTAGGTATGCACGCTAATTCTGTAGGTATCACCGGTCCACTTGCTATTAGGTCTGTGATCCATACACTATTATTTTACACAAGGCATGAGCAGCTGACAGGACGTGACTAGGACAGACTGACTACTCTGACGGTGACAGGACTTTAATATACAGAAATTTACAAAACACATCAGACGTGGCTGTATGGGACCAGTTTCCTTTGCCTATCCCTTATGGAATAAATTAAAAAAATATGATTTGGAATTGGAGGTTATGTTCTTATGATTTTTCTTATGTTCATATGTTGTTTAAGGTTTGAACGAATAAATAGCTTTTTTTATTTTACGTGATAGTAGTGTGGTCTAGAACTATGCTGAATTCTCCTTCTAAAAGTACGTTCTTATGGTTTCACAATATGTAACTTTTGTAATGTTTACAATTTCAAAATTTATGGACTTGTTTTAAGGATTACCAACGCAGAGTGAAGATACCCACGGAATTTCAAAGACAGTATTTACTCATGTATCACGCTTGCAAGGCTTGTTGAGTGATTGGATTCAAGTCCGCGAAAAGGGCACCAAAATTTGTAAAACAATAATTGCATTAGAGTTGCACGAATGTACGGATGATTACTTTCCACACCAGTTACAGTCGCTCACAGATAGCCTCCTGGAAGTGCTAGAAAGTTTTAAAGATATAAGTGAAGGTAATGCCAAAAGTTAGCGTGTTGTAAAAAAGGATATTTTACTAGCTGTTGCCCTCGACTTTGGTTAGTATTCTGTTAGCGGTATCCCTCGGAAACTAGGTATGCAGTTTTCTAAGATAAGAGTAGCCTACCTACTTAAAGATTAGGTCAGATTATTTATTCCTTCAATATCAGGTAGGTATCATTACATTATAAATTGTCCAATGTCAAAGTTTCTTAAGAGTTTATATTAAAATTGTTCAGCTGTTGACAGGATGTGATACATGACCTGACGGATACATAATTCACTGCTAGTGGTGAGTTAAGGATCTTATGTGTAGGTAAATTGGTCTAGTGAAAAAAGTTTTTCCACAGGTCAGGCAAAAATCAATCTTATGTCAATGTCATAAACACTGACATGTTAAAACATTTCTCAATTCAAGTACCTATAGACATGGATGAAGTTAATTGTTTTATCTACACACATATCATAAGTCCTCTATAATGCGTTCAGAAACCGTAGAAAATGACCTGCATTGCAGTACATCGTCGACTGCTTGCCAACGGCCACTGCCAGCCGCCAGAAGCAGTAAAGTGATAGTCATTATTACATTATGAGTTTCAAATTTGAAAACCAACGTAATTTACAAACGCAATATGTAAATAACACAATAACACACTAAGTTTCGATTTATTTAAAGTTTTGTAAATGATATTAATTTAATAGCTTTTATCTACACACATATGATAAGTCCTCTATAATGACTTCAGAAAACGTAGAAAATGACCAGCATTTCAGTACGCCGTCGCCTTCTCGCCGACAGCGCCAGCCCCAGCACCACCCACCATCACCAGCAGTAAAGTTATAATTACGACATCGAATTCGATATCGTAATGACTTTTCGATATCGAATTCAATGTTTCAAATTTGAAAATCAACGTAATTTACAATCATAGTGAAATAAAACGGATCACTCACGTATATAAGTCGAGTTCAGTCCGACATGTATAAATAATAATGTGATATATTTATTTTTTTTACAATAAAAAAAACAGTTTACGAAACGTCAGCTCGGTATGTTTGTCTGATTAAAAAAAAACAGTCAAATTTCGTGACAGGTATGGGTATGATATATGCCTTCGGCTTCTGAACCCATTTTAGAGTACTTATAATATGTGTGTAGATAAGGTAATATATGCAACTCCACATAATTAGGCCTTAAAACACTCAGCTTCGCCTTGTTTCAGAAAAACACACTCGTGTTTTAAGGACCCTCATTATGTAGCAGTTGCATAAGCTACTATTTTTTTTAACTGCATCATGGTAACACAACAACATGGTAACCAAGCTTTGTTCTTAAATTTTATTTTTCTTTTTAGGTGTAGCAGTTATTAATAAGCAGTTGCTAGCCATTGCTAAATTGCAACAGATACCACAACCTGTAATATTGACTTGGACAGCTAAAGATATATCTGATAATGTGAATGAAGTATACAGCACTTTGTTAGAAGAAGTTAGTCTTAAAAAAGTTGTAACAGGTAAATACTGTAAATAAATTTGTTCTTAATTATTTTAAAGAAAACATCAGATAAAAAAAATAGGACTCATTAATTTTAAAACATTGTCAGGAAACCCGCTCACTCCTGCAAAGAAATTCAATAATGTGCTAGATTGCACCACTTTTTGAACCTTCTTAGACATATTTTTACTGTATTAACTCTATTATTTTTGAATGACTTTACTACTTATTACATTTTGTTTCCAAAAGTCATGTTAAAAAGTACTGTACTTGCCTGTTTTAATTATAACCCAAAATAGGTGTGTCCTGTGTGAAATTCCCAATCTGCACTGGGCCTGTGTGGGAATTATAGCCCAAGCCCTCTCATTGGTATAGGAGGCCTATGCCAAGCAGTAGGATATAATATAAATGGGCTGATGATGATGATGATGATGATGATGATGATGATGAAGAAGAAGAATTTTAAAACTTCAAGCCCAACAAAGACATAGTAGATATTAAAAGTTATGATTTTTTTTTAAAGATGTTGGGAAAATTATGCAAAAATTCACTTACTTTGTCCATTTTTGTCCATACATTTTTCTTAAAGTTAATACTTAAAGAATTAGTCGAAAAATGTATTCTAGGATACCTATTTACCCATTTCTTTTTTTACAGAAAATATAGCACATTGCAGAGATGAGAAACTACTAGAAGTATATGCATCAGCATGGGAGATAGATTCATATTTCAATGTGGAATCAACTGCCTACTTGTTTTCTGAGGTTGGTTTAAGTCCTATACAATAAACAGTTCAATTTGTTAAATCAGCTTCTTTTAATTAGTTACCGTAACGTAAAATTGCTGAGTACAAGTGTATTTGCTGTATGTTGTTGTATAGCAACTAGATATTAAGGGGCTCCCCTAAGCCAGACGCTGGAATAGACTGCATTTTTCAACTTTTTACTTTAAATGATAAAAACAAAATATAAAAAATACATTAATTACCTATCTGTTGATAACCTAGTGATCTGACCTGTGGCCTCTCAAGCAGAGGGTCGTGCCCCGGTTCGCACCTCTTGAGATATTTCGGAATATATGTGCAAAATTACATTTGTACTTTTTCATGAGCTTTTCGGTAAAAAAAAACATCGTGAGGTAACCTGCAACACTCCTGCGAAGTAATTCAATGGTGTGGGTGAAGTTCCGAATCCGTACTGGGCCTGCGTGGGAACTATAGCCCAAGCCCTTTAATTCTAAGAGGAGGCCTGTGCCCAGCAGTAAGACCTGAAAATAGGATGATGATGATGGTGAAATTTTATTAAGCTTCGAGCCCAACAAAGACAGATTAGGTACGAGGCCCGTTTTACAAATAAAACCAGTGAGAATACCACACTAAAATGGAGAAAAAATGTGCTGAGTTTGAAATATCTAGTAATGTCTTTGTACGCGAAGAAATGTAAATAACACTGCTTATGCTTGTTCTTTATTCCGTGGGAATTCCGGAAAATACTGAAAACGGTTTTTAGCTGTTATTATGAACTACTTACATGCCAAATTTAAGATATCTAACAATTATAGTTACTGAGATAGAGCCACTTTGATTCGAAAATATAAATCCCATTAATCCCTATCCCATGGTAATTTCGAAAAATCCTTTCTCAGTGCATATGCATTTCTATGATATGCAAGGTATATGTGTCCCAAATTTCAAGTCTTTAGATCGAGTGGTTTAGGCTGTGCGTTTTCTGTCAGTCACGGTACTGTTTTATATGTATAATAATATGGTATAGATAGTAGAAACCTACATGTAGTGACAGTGACTATCCTATTATTACGATTTTCACCATTTTTCGTTACTTTCACAGGCGTGATTTTAAAAATCGTCCCCCTGATCTACCTTTAGTACCTACCTACTTACCATCCACTCTGATCACTCTAACGCGTTTGTTGCTTTAGGTCTCGACTTCCCAATCTGTGTAGGCACCTATAATAGGCTACATAGCACCCGTTTACTAAGCAAAGTTGTACGTGTTAGTGGAAATGCGCAGTTGTCTTTATTAGCACAGTTGCTTTTACTTTGTTACTGCTGCTACCTGCTAACCATCACTTCGCAAATAGTTTCGTTAATAAATCCGCTAATTTAAATAAACCTGTATACTTAATTATTAAGCGTTACCTGCTTATGTACATTAAAGTAGGTATACGGTCAACATCACTGTTCTTACAACACTGACTTTCATTGCGAACGTAAAGCATTTTATCCCTTTTTAACTAATAGGCTTGCGTGAAAGGGACTACTTATAATGCAAAAAGCTGGGGATTCGTCTGCGTATGCTAAGGCCTTAGATAAGATAACAAATAAATGTGTTAAAAAATATTTGCATACGCTCTCGTGCCCTTGCAGTAGGGTTTGCTTAAACAGCTATTTAATTATCTACCCTGACCGGTTAAAGTAATTTATGTTCCTAATTAATCAGGGTTACCAAATGCGTCTACAGGTAAATTTAAAAGGCATAGAGAGATAAATTGCTCATCCGCAGGGTGACTTGTTTGAATAGACATTGACACTGGAAACTTCGTTATGAAACCAGCATACAACATTCAACTAAAGACCGACCAACTGTGACCTAGCACAGTGTTTCCTAAATTGGGGCCCACGAGCCTTCCCCAGGTGGTCCACCGGCAGACAGCCAGAATAAAAGACAGCGTTTAATTACGAAAGCATCGATAAAAGCTTAGCGCTTCATTTTTGTGTGGCAGTGGCATGGCAACTGTGCTCAGGTCTCACTGAGGCCCGGCATAGAAAAAGATTGGAAAAGGCTGGCTAATAGCACACTAGTTTTTGTCGTGGACTTAAAAAAAATAATTAGAATTCACAACTTCAATATCCCTTAACCAATTGGCGTGTATACATGGGAAGAATGAGCGCTTTATATCCGCGATAAACGCTAATGTGCTAGGTCCAGTTCCGGATTGTTCATTAGGCACTGCAGGCAAATGCCAAGGAGTTCCGCATTTTCTGGGAGCCCCAGTTCCGGTTTATAGCTAAGGAGAGCAGGGCTAGAAATCGTGTCCTGAGACTGGCTTTGCCTTTATAGGGGTTTAGTTAATCCGGCCCTGGGCTGGGCCCTCTGGAATTAGTAATCTATCTATATATCTGTACACTGTGCGTTTTAGATAAGCTAAATTATGGAGGTGAAGCAGTCAACTCTAAATAGTGGACATAAATTTATTTTCAATACAGCTTAGTCCATTTCAGCTAAGTCGTTATAAGGTTTCCCTTGACCTTTATGTAATTTACATAAAGTCGATTTGAGATGTGCGGGCAACGGTCGTCGTAGCCCGGGCGACGGAACCCAAACACAAATTTCTATAAATAGCTATTACGGCTTTCGAAGTATTCCAAACATATTTCTAGACGTACCGTCGTACTCAGAGATGTCATAAATATGAACTAAAAAACAATTACTTTGCTCACCCGCGACCACTAATGACAAATAGTTATATCTAGTTATAGTTGCTATGTGTCATAGTAATAATGAGAACATGACTTCTCTTTTTACCGTACTCGGTTAAAAATAACGGGGTACCTGGCGTAAATTAAAAATAAAAAGGGTACTTTGGAATTCATTTTTTAAAAAAGGGTACTTTGGAATTCATTTTTTAAAAAAGGGTAGTTTAGGACTTACATAAAAGGGTAGTTTGGAATTTATAAAACATTAGTGGGTACGTTGGTATTGTCATTAACTAAGTTGAGTACATGGTTTACATAATGTCAGTAGTGGAAGTGGTGGCATGTTGAGCGGTTGTTGTTGTGCTTTGTAAATGGCCTCGTGGAGAGTGCCGAAACGCGTCAGCGTTTAGTATAGTGGTGGTGGTGATAGTTGGGTCTGCGTGGCATGTGTTGATTCGTGTAGCAGTGGAGGCGGAGGTGTTGCATGGAAACATACATTTGCCGCACAGATATAACTATTTGTCATTAGTGGTCGCGGGTGAACAAAGTAATTGTTTTTTAGTTCATAAATATGGACCTCCGCAAAGTAACGCCTGATTCAATAAATTATGTCATAAATATTTCAAAAGTAAGACTATTTTCCACGCCAAAACGAAATTAATTAATTAAGTTTAGGATCCCTAATAATTGAACTCTTAATAGATATGTAAATGGGTAGATAATGTTCGTAGGTACTTAATGCTCCCGTTACATGATGAATGATGATATTGATGATGCTCAAGCCCGCACAGACAACGCCATTTCATTACAATGTTCATGACTTACAAAGATTTGTGCAATCATCTTTAAATCTTAAAGTGAATGAGTTGACTTGACTCTTTAACAGGCTCGAACATTAGAGTAATTTTTCGATACTTAATGACAGCTAATTTGCCATTTTGACACAAAAATTACTGAAACAGCCGTAAATAACCTTGGGCTGATCGTCTGTTTGTTTAGTAGCTACAGTCCTACATCTTCGCGGCTAAAGTTATTGGAACGGATTTGACTTAGATTTGACTACGTTTCCCTCGACTCTATCTCTATACCCAACTTTTTTTCAGATAACAAGAGGTACAAAAAAAATCGGTTGTACCACAGTGAGGAAACCGGCAGCCAACAGCAATTTAATTCGTCATCCATAGTTGAAGCAATTTGAAATATGTAAGTACATTTTTATATAATACTATCTTTTGCCCGCGACTTCGTACGCGAGACAATAACGTAAGTACCTAATACAAATACTGGTTTTTAACGGAAGATGTTGATGATGCTGTTTTTTTGTCTGTGAACCCAATGGAACTACCTACCTACTTAATTAAATGTTGAAAACTACTATACTTATGCCCGTTTTCACCAACGACACCTAAGTCATCACCTAGTCAGGGGACCCCTATCCTAAGTGGCCCCTTATATCTCTCCCTAACCTAATTTCGTTTTCACCATCTTAGGTAACGCCTTAATAGGGGTTACTTAACTAAGTGACGGTTTGTTTTAGCTATAGTGATTTCTAAAACCGGTTTTGTATCGATATTTTTTTTTAAGAGAAATAACTTCAAAAATCGTCTGTAAAAAATTAAACCAACATTATAAAAACATAGAAAAACTATACAGATATATAATTAATACTAAATTGACGTCTTATTTCTTATTTTTAAATGTTGACTAGGCTGTATGGCATTATCTTTGCCATCCAGAAAAATCAGAACAGTTTATAACTATCAATTTTTTTTCGAACTTTCGGTGCGATGATTTTAGTTTATTAGCGAGCATTCATTGACTGAAACTGGAATGATTAGTTATCTGATAATTTATTCATGAACTGTACATATTTTCAAAGTATTGTGTTATTCGATTTCTTTGAAACCCGTATAATAAAGAACAGACCAGAACCCGCGAGCGCGCATGTTAATTAATCGCTTCTCATGTGGTTCCTACATGCCGAAATGCCGTTGGGCTTATAAAAAAACAGAATAGGATTATTATTTTAAGTGTAAACGGATAGCGAAATCAATAATAAATTGACACAGTGCGCGGCGTTATAATTGAACGCGGCTTCTGGTTTGTTTTGTATTCTGAGGGTCAAGAATAGACTGATGATGGATAATTAGTATTAGGCATTCGTCCAATTGCGATGAGGCCTTCCTTTATACAGAACTATTCTTCTTCTGTTTTGGGTTATTCTTATATTCCAAATACCTCTAATGTTAATTTTTTTCAAGTATGAAAAGCACGTTTTCTTTCGACATTCTACGAGTAGGTATATCTTATAAAAAATCTTTAGTACCTATCATACTTTGATAAATCATCTGATCTTCAGTCTGATCTAAATAAGTTTGATTTGAATATTAAATCAATTTATTCAACAGCTTCCAAACTCTACAAAATCATTTAAATAGCCTTCCATTTTATATTAATATTATCAATCAAGTTAATTATTGCATAACAAATGCACGATAACCTATAAAAATTAAAACGCATCTGCGACTGCGCGAACTGTCACTTAGCGCTAGGGGGTCAATATTCGACCCCCTAAATTTACGGGACCCCCTAAGCAGTTAGGTGTTACTTAAGCGTTGGTGAAACGGAAATTGATCTTAGGCGTCCCCTAAAAGAGCTAAGGGATCCCTTAAATTTTAGGAGTGTTGGTGAAAACGGGCATAACACCATTAACATTCTACATACAGTTCTTGTCTGTCATGACTACCTGTTTTTGAAAAAAATCCCAGGGGATAGAAATAAGTAGGTAAATTATACATTTAGACCCATTAAAAAATCTTTCACTAATAGAAAGCTACACTGTTTCTGATTGACATTAGGCTACTTTATCCCGAAAAAGTGTATTAAAGTTCCCGCGGGATAGACCTACGTATTTTAAAAATTCAATCAAAATGTCAATCAGAGACAGTGTTATAGCTTCCTATTAGTGATTTTTTTTAATCAGTCCCGAAATTGAATTCACTTATTTCTAATTCGCATTTTACCTCTTTAGATCGATTTAATAAAAAACTTTCACTAATAAAAAGCTACCAGTTTTTGACTGATATTGTCTACCTATTTTTCCTCGGGAAAATGCAAAGTTTCATATATTACTCCCTACAAAAAAAGAAAGAAACAAAGTCTAGGTATTTCCCTATCCCTTGGGAATTTCGAAAAATCCCGTCTTAGTACACCTCTAAGATCCTTAAGAAATATCTGTAAACTTTCAAGTCTCTATATCCGCTAGTCAGTTATTATGAAAATAATACTATTAGGTCTTTATCCTGTGGAAATTTCGGAAAATCATGAAAACTGTTTACTTATAGCTATTATTCTTACCTACTTGCATGCCAAATTTGAAATATCTGATAATTAGGTACAGTAACGAAGATAGAGTCACTTTGATTCGAAAATATAAATCCCATTTATTCTCTATCCCGTGGGAATTTCGAAAAATCCTTCCTTAGTACACCTCTATGATACTAGGTCCATTTATGCCAAATTTCAAGTCTCTAGCACCAGTAGTAAATTTCCTTTATTGTTAAGGGATCATAATTCCTATATATTGTGTTTAATATTGTATTAAATGTACGTACCAGTTCACTTTCTAGTGAGACTATAACCATCTTCCAAATCTGAAAGAATGAACTTTCTCGATATTCTATACTCTCTTGAAAAACTTGAAATACGATTTGCCTACCACAACTCTCAAACAGTCCGGTTCATTTTCTATACTCAAATGGTTACATTCGTAAAATCACAAGAAAATAAATCTTCAATCAAAGTACATAATCAAACAATCGAAGTACGAGTCCAGCAATTGCTATTCTAGCCGTGTCAGATATAGATTTTTTCTCAAACATTAAGAGGAAATAAGGAAGTTCTAATTATTAATTAACTCTTATAATACAGCGAGCCAAAACTGACATTGTTGTTAACTATAATTGTGGCAGTGTCTTAAATATTATTTATTGCAAAATATTAAAATATCTGAGTCGTTATTAATATATTTTACTTAATTAAATACTCAATAACTAACTAAATTTATTGATTTCCTTACCCCTATTTTATAATAGTTTCACAACGACTAAAAATTTTCCATTGAAGTTTATGCTAAGTTTGCTTTAGTTAATAGTTAGTTCTCTTATTTTCATCCTGGTCATGGTGGACTCCACAATACAACAAATGATCACGATTTTGTTACTAATAGTAGTTTATGCAACTGCTACATAATGAGGGTCCTTAAAACACGAGTGTGTTTTTAGGATCACACGAGTGTTTTAAGGCCTAATTATATGGAGTTGCATACATTACTTTATCTACACAGATATTACAAGTACTCTAAGATGGGTTCAGAAGCCGAAGGCATATATCATACTCATACCTGTCACGAAATTTGACTGTTTTTTTAATCATAGACAAACACACCGAGCTGACGTTCCGTAAACTGTTTTTTTTTTTTATTGTAAAAAATTTAATATATCACATTATTATTTATACATGTCGGACTGAACTCGACTTATATACGTGAGTAATCCGTTTTATTTCACTATGATTGTAAATTACGTTGGTTTTCAAATTTGAAACATTGAATTCGATATCGAAAAGTCATTACGATATCGAATTCGATGTCGTAATTACTATTACTTTACTGCTGGTGATGGTGGATGGTGCTGGGGCTGGCGCTGTCGGCGAGAAGGCGACGGCGTACTGAAATGCTGGTCATTTTCTACGTTTTCTGAACTCATTATAGAGGACTTATGATATGTGTGTAGATAAAAGCTATTAAATTAATATCATTTACATAAGTTTAAATAAATCGAAACTTAGTGCGTTATTGTGTTATTTACATATTGCCGCCGTTTTTTTTATTAAAAAAGTATATTCTTCTTTTTAATACTACCAAGCTATTTAAGACATTAATAAAAATGTTAAATTTCGAATAGAACGCCTGCATACAGCCACCTATTTGGCTGAATGAGACATGTCACTCAATGTTTCCATGGTCTATTTTACTTTTTAAAAAGTTAGTAAAGTAGTGTGCTGATAATGTGAGCTTGGCCTAATTAAAAGAAAAAACAATAGCGTGACAGCCATGACAGCTGAATGAGCTTTGATGTCTATGGTCAGTTTCAATTATGAAAAAATATGTACCTACTTAAGTAAATTTGAACAATAATTAAGGTAAAAAACATTAAATGAAACGGGATAAAAAGTATCATATATGTTATTCCAGGTTGTAAACTATTACCATGTCAACTTTCATTCCAATCTGTCCAGTGGTTTTTGCGTGATGCCTCCACAAACAAACAGACAAATAGATAAACAAATAAACAGACAAACAGACAAAAATTAAAAAAAAAAACAGTTTTGTGTTCTATTAATTATTCCACGCCACCCAATTTTTTTTTTGTAAATATCTTCAATGTACAGACGCGCCGGGTCTACGATTTTATTATATGTATAGATGTATAGATAAGTATGCGCTTTCTATTCCTAATGCTAAGAAATAGAGCCGTTTTCAGATAGGAATATTTGTAAACCTTCTTCAAAGTACTACCAACTTTAACCCAATTGTTGGATACTTTTTTTATTCGTTTTATGTACTTGGACTACCTGCGCTTAATTCCGTTGCTCAAAGGCTTTCACATTTGTTGTAGGAATGTAATTACCAAAAGTTAATGGTCAGTATTAATCGTTATTAAGTTATTATACTGGCTTAAATAAGTTCGTAGACTGTGACCAGTAAACGCTAGACAAAGAAGGAGGCAGAAGATGTTCTCTTAGTATCTAAGCTCTAAGCAATGCTCTAAACATCGGTCTGAGTCCGTCTCTATTGTCATATGTACTCTAAAAGTACATATTCACAAGAGCTTGTGCTGATCATTGTGGCCTTGGGTGCTGAGTTACTTTTGCTGCTGACTGTACAGAAAGTTAACTGCAATAAACAATCCGTAACATTCTGAAATGAGATCTTAAATTAGAAAAATAATGTAAGTATAAATAGTACCTACCAATTCCTGCCTCACTCGTATGTAGGTATATTTAAGTATGTACCTTTATTTGCCAGCGAGTGATATATAATCTAAGATTATTGCGTAATGTAACGTAATATTCCCGCAATCCACAGCTATAAATATAAACACGGAAGGAAGGGCTGACGGTTTAAAAGGATCCGGGTCGCAAATTGACCTAAATTTTGACGGGAATTGGAAGGTAGGCGCCGGTGGCTGTCATCATTTCACGCCCAATTAGTTTCGAGCTAAATGCTGACAAATTTACACAACCGTATGCTTAGATCGTCCTCCGGCTATGTATTTATTATACCTAAATAATTTTAACACTGAGTAAATCCAGTTGACAGTTGAAAACACAAGTGTTTTAAGGCCTAATTATGTAGAGTTGCATACATTGCTTTATCTACACACGTATTATATGTACTCTAAGATGGGTTCAGAAGTCAAAGGCATATCATACCCATACCTAGCTGTTACGAATTTGACTGTTTTGTTGTATTATAGACAAACATACCGTGCTGACGTTTCGTATCGACTATTTTCTTTACAAATTATGTTGGTTTTTGAAGATGTTCTAAATTTTAAACTCTTAACGACATCGAATTCGATGTTGTAATGACTACGTTACTGCTGCACCAGCAGTAATGAAAAGCTGGTCATTTTCTACGGTTTCTGAACGCACTATATAGGACTTATGATATATCATTACGACAATCAATGTTCGTCGTCAAAAACCAATATAATTTAAAAATAGCCATCAATAAAAAAAAAAACTTTTTGGAGTGGTTAGTGCTATAAGAGCTACCTTCATACCAAATTTCAAGTTTCTAGGACAGCTAGAAGTACCCTGTAGGTTTTCCGATTTCGGCTATTTGTATGGAAATAGATTTTTTAATGATTGTATCTTATGATTGCGTTGACTTAGAAGGTTGATTTTTTCACGGCTTCAAGGGACCGCAGGCTTGAGTATTTGATATTAATTTCAGCATGCTACCTCCACGCGTTCCAGAGAAAAAGGGTCTTGACAGACAGACAGACAGACAAACAGACTGACAACAAAGTGATCCTATAAGGGTTCCGTTTTTTTTCGTTTTGAGGTACGGAACCCTAAAAACCAGCCAAATTCGTGACAGGTTTATTATTATTATGCCTTCGGCTTCTAAACCTATCTTAGAGTACTTATAATGTGTAGATAAAGTAATGTATGCAACTCTACATAATTAAGTCTTAAAATAGTAATAGTACATTACTGCAGAGGCCGGGAAGAAAGGGGTTGCCGGACGAATGGGTTAGACGGCCGAGTAGTATACGAGGCCGGCTAAAGAACGAGTCCGGCAACCTCTGTTCCGGCCGAAGCTTGTATAGTGCTTTTCTCCAACAATGCGAGGAAATAGAATGACTTTCTCGATAGATTTTGACAAAATGTTCGTACAGTAAATGAAAGTTGGTTTAACTCACAATACAGAACAAGTCAGGGAACGCGGTCAATCAAAACCGCACGCTGCACAGTGTCTATTTATTATTAATTTCGCTATGTGCTTACACTTAAAATATAATCCTATTTTGTTTTTTGTAAACTCAACGGCATAATCTGCTTGTAAAAACAACACGAGACGGGATTAATTAATATTGTCATTCGTACAACACGTCACGATATGTTTGCGTGCCCCGAGATGACTGCGCCAAACACACTACACTTGCCTAAATAGTTTTAGTTGTTTCAGTTTTAGACGCGCTCGCGAGTTCTGGTTTATTATGTATTTTAAGCTTTGAGTCAACCAATGTAGGTATTAAAAATAATCATTAATATTACACAGCACTAGATAAATGACAATAATTGTAGCTTACTTACTAAGGAACTAAAAATTCTTTGAACAAACCGGTAGGTAAGTTTACTCTACAAATCTTAATCATTTGCGCTTTTCAAAACAAAAGTAAACTGAACTAACTTAACCTCCAAATCTCACGTTCCTCATAAGTTCTACGAAAGTTTTCCCTTCCTTCTGCCTAGCATTGCTTTAGCCACCGAGCTTCCTGCTCTGCTCTACCGACTGAGCGCTGTCAAAAGCGGCATAAAGTTTATAGTTTGACCGACAGATGGCGTTGCCATGTAACTGTTTATATTATTAACTTTTTTCATATTTAATCTCGCGTTAAAGGAAACAAAATATTTGAAATAATGTTATATAGATACGCTGTTTCTTCCCATTTTCAGTTAATCCGTAGTCATTAAAGAAAATAAAAAGCTGCTGTGGCTGTTAGGGATTATTGTCTAAATCGGATTGTTTATTTAAGAGTTCAATAACTGTGAAGTAATTAAAATTTTCCGGCCGCTCCCGTTTTTTTCCGGCCGCTTATTGCTGTCAAATTATTTTTGAGCCAGCAACGATATACTTCCTGGAAGCTTTTTTCACCGGCAAGATGCACACTTCCGAGCAAGTTGGAGAAAACTACTATTATTACACATGAAAAGACCGTCACTTGATTACCTAGTATGATTCGCGTTCTGTTTGTTAATAAAAGAATAGAACTACAATCGTTTTCTTCAAATATAGCTATTAATTTATTATTTATGTAACAATTAATATTAAGTGTTTTGATGTAAAACTTTATTGCGCACGCTAATTCTTTAAGGTCTCATTTTACAAAACTCTTGTTGCATAACTATTCAGAAGAGAATATTCTCTGTATTCTATTTTTAACCACTGTATTCCAAAGAAAATACGGAAGCGATCGTGCAGTCGTACCTATCCAGTCTTCTACACGAAAGCAATAATCCGTGACATCGAAACGAAAGCCCATCTCCATCTTCAATGGAAACGATTTGGTGGTGTGTTGGTGTATGAGCAGTTTAGCCGTCTTCGTACTAAAATCAAAGTTGAAATAAGTGATGCGTACAATAGCTACTTGCAACATATATCAAGTAGACTATCGAAAAACCCAGCCCAGTTTTGGTTTCATATAAACTCGCTGCTCTGTAAAGGGGGCCTGGAACCGAAGGTGACCCGAGGTGATGTCGAGTACTCTGGCGCTGATGCTGCCACTGCGTTCGCGGCTCACTTCGGTTCAGTCTTCCTCCCAGATGAACCAGTTCTTGACCCACGGGTAGCCTGTACAACTCTGCCCTCCGACGCAAGGTCCGTAGACGTCAGATGTTTTACTGTGGCCGAGGTAAAGCAGGTAATGAAAAAGCTGAAGTCTGGGACTTCGCCAGGACCCGATGCGATACCGGCGTTTGTGTTGAAGGCTTGTGTCGATGAGTTAGTAGTTCCGATTGTGTTCGTTTTTAACCTTATTCTCGAGACCGGTGTCTACCCATCAAGTTGGAGAAAGTCAAGGGTGACTCCAATTCCTAAAAAGGGGTCTAGGATGAGGGTTGAGAATAGTCGTCCCATTGCCATTATGAGCGTCCTAGCAAAGACGTTTGAGTCGGCACTGCACAGTGCTTTGCGCCCTCAGTGTCGCGCTTACATCACCAGCGCGCAGCACGCTTTTCTGCCCAAGAGGTCAGTGGCCACTAATCTTCTTACTCTGACGCAGGTTTTGTCACGCGAGCTAGATAAGAGGACCCAGGTTGATGTGATCTACCTCGATTTCCAGAAAGCTTGTGATCGTGTGGACAATGACATCATGCTTTTGAAGTTAGGTGCCATGGGGTTTACACCCATCTTCTAAATCTGTTTGCAAGCTATCTTTCTGATCGGAAGCAGTATGTTAAGTACGGGCCCTACGTATCTGAGTATTACCACACGCGTTCCGGTATTAGCCAGGGATCTAACCTCGGGCCGTTCCTTTTCGTGCTGCTCATAAATGACCTGTCTGTCGAGGTTCACAACTCCTTGTTGCTGTTGTTCGCTGATGATGTGAAGCTGATAAAGCCGATTTACAGTCAAACGGACTGTGACGAATTGCAGGGGGACATAGATGCGGTATTTCGTTGGAGCACGGCTAACAGGCTCTTCTTCAATGCCGACAAGTGTGAAATGATGAGTTTCACGCGTTCTACTGCCCCCCGTGAATTTCAGTACACTATCGGTGGTGTCCCTATAGCGCGCTCAGCGCGGGTGCAGGACTTGTGTGCTCTTCGATCCGGAACTTACCTTTCATGACCACATTGAGGCGGTGGCAGATGCCGCGTACAAAAGGCTCGGGTTCGTTCTTCGCAATTCCGCTTTGCTGACTATCCCCGCAACTCGAGTGCTATATGCGGCCCTCGTGCGAAGTATGCTAGAAACGAATACAGTGGTCTGGAGTCCGCATGAGAGTAAATATATTCTCATGTTGGAACAAATTCAAATGAAGTTTTTAAGGGCGTTATACAAGAGGATACATTTTTACTATCCCTATATGTATCCCACTTTATTTTTACAGGGAAACTTAGGTTACGACTCCCTGCAATTGCGTAGACTACTGTCTCTGACCAAATTTGTAATCGGGATAATAAGGAACCAGATCGAAAGTGTCTATCTCGTGTCGGTATTTGTGCGCTTTTTTGTCCCGGAGCAGTACACCCGCGAGCGCCGGTACCCGCTGCTGTCGGTGCCGGCGGGGCGCACGCGCGCGTTCGCGCAGGCGCCGGCCGCGCGCGCGCTCGTGCTGCTCAACTCCGTCCTCGCGGCGGCGCCGCACGTAGACCTGTGCCCTAAGCACGACTTGTCGAATCCTGCGTTACGTTACGGTTATCGTATCGAGATCGAGAAATCTCATACTAAATTTTAGTTCCAAATACGCTCACGGGCGGGCGCTGCTCCAAACGTCATACAAACTCGTTATAGTTTACTATTCGATTTTACGTGACGCAGGATTCGACAAGTCGTGCTTAGGGCACTGTTCGCGAGTGCCACGGGGCGGCTGATGACGGAGTGCAAGAGAGTGGTGGAAGGCCGGATGCCTGCGAGTTCTATATCTTAAAATTAACCTTTGTCTAGTTTAAGTTGTTTAATATCAGTAAATTTGTGCCGCTTTGGCTCTAGCTGTTAAAGTACAAATTTGTTATGATTAAATAAATAATAAGTAAATAAATAAATTATACTTCCTTACCGTTTTACGAAAAACGCCAAGAAGTTTTGGCTTACAGCTGAATCCATCTATCGTTCCTGAACAATTTCCGTAAAGCAACCCCGTAAAAAATAAAGTAAAATTTAAATATTAAAAAAAAAAATCGGGTAAGCTGAGTTTATGAGCTTCATTTCTCTAAGTAACAGATTGCGAAACCTTGCATCCGCCTGCAACAGTGAAGACGACTGTCGTAGTGAAGCTAGATGTAATTTCAGCAAAACTCTGCGGAACTTAAGGGTTCTGTATTGGCTTCAATAACAATTCACGGACTTATTTTCAGCTTTTACTGCTTGTGTCCAATATCACCATTTCGCATAAAACCTCAAGTATCCCTAAACTTTTATGTGTAATGGCACAGAATACATAGAATAAGGTAATGGTTTAATTTTAGCCATAAAAGTTTAACGCATAAATCTATAGTCATATTTTTATTTACGCACATTTACCGTTATAAAACAAAAACATACACACGACAATCAGGAAGCGTCCACGACACAAGAAATGATTCCGAAACGTATTTTTTATATAATCCGCGTAGACGCGAGTACGTCGTTGTTTGCTTTGCGCGTCTCGGGTGCGTCGACGCTGCTTCTTTGTTCCCTTGCTTGTTTGAGTCAACATGACTCGCGTTAGAACTGCGAGGACATGCAATCGATTTAGTTTTATTTTTCGCATTAGTTTTTCGTTGAAAATTTGAGAGTTTACGTGTTCGTAGATCCTGCGTAGATAGCGCTACGAAGGTTTCGTAACATTTATAAAAGTAGATATAAGTATTAGTATTGAACAAAAAAAAACCGTTTGTCTGGTTACATAGCAAGTCGCTTAACTGATTTAAATAACAAAAATAAAAATTATTCGCGGGATAGGTAGGATAGGTCGATTATGCCCCTAAAGTCAAGATGTTATTGTGTGCATTAGAATGTAACGCAATACCTCTATTTGTGCTTAACTAAATTAAAACTAAACTGAAATCTCCTAAAAACAAGTACATGTTATTGTTTTCGACATCGATGACGCTAAAAAAAAACACTTATATTTTCTAATTAAGCTTCACTAATAATATTACTCAATGCAATTGCCATTAATATTGTATAACGAACATAACAGCATAAGGAGCATACTTGCACAAGTTTTTTTATTTTTATTTAGCGTTTGTCTAAAGTTAAAAGGTCTATATTTTTCGGGTCTATATTTTCTCCCATGCAGTTGTAAGTCATAATGTAATGCATGCCATAATCTGTTATTAGTCATAAGTCTTTTCTCTGAATTGTTCAGGATTATTATAAAATTAACCTAACCTGTAGTTTTACAGGATAACTATTACATAATTCCTGTTTTTAGGGTTCCGCGTCTCAAAAGGAAAAACTGAACCCTTATAGGATCACTTTGTTGTCCGTCTGTCTGTCTGTCAAGACCCTTTTTCTTTGGAACGCAAGGAGGTAGCATGCTGATATTATTACCAAATACTCAAGCCTGCAGTCCCTTGAAGCTGTGAAAAAATCAAACTTCTAAGTCAACGCAATTGAAAAATACAGTCATTAAAAATTAAGGTTGTTTCCATACAAATTGACATACCCTGAAACCCTAAAGGGTACTAACAGTTGCCCTAGAAACTTGAAATTAGGTATGAAGGTAGCTCTTATAGCACAACCACTATGAAAAATCTCAAAATCTAAAAATTTTATGTCTGTCTGTAAATGTCACAGACCAATATAAAATGACGCCACACTGCGTACATTTGGCTTGGGAGCAAGGCTCTACTAACACTGCGGAAAAGCGGGAAAATCTTTATACGGAAGCCTCGGTGCGCGAGTCCGACTCGCACTTGGCCGGTTTTTTTTATACGGTCTCGGAGAAGAAAACATTCATGACTAGTGATAATAGATTATGACAAACATTACATTACCTCTTAAAAATTATCTACGAAACAAGGGGACCCGGTACTTTTCAAAGTTATTGTTTAAATTTGCCTCGCCGCTCTCAAGTTTCCTCTGTCCGTCTTTCTAACTCGGCTATATTTTCAGTAGCGCTCGGTTTACATCACTCGTACGGCGGTTACGAGACCTCTCACACTAAACTTATCGCTTTTCCCGAAGTAACGCAATTTTCCATACTTTGACAGCAGAGATGTAGCCTGTTACCGGTGACGCCGACTCGCGCGGTAATTAACGTATACGTATAGATTACTTTCATTGTTTTTTTTTTCTGTATTACGAGTGTTATTTAAACACGTTATACATATATGTAGCATAGTTAGTGTTAATTTTGTGGTACACTCTAATTTTTGCACAAAGTCAGTATCGTACGAGTTTCGAAGATGGCTCGCATGATGAGGAGCAACTTGGTGATTGCCATGGGCGAGGAACAGGAGCCTAAGGACGATGAAGGTAAGCTGTCGCTGTTGTGAGCCTCTCTTAACAAGAGGGTCGAGCAAGCTTAAAGTTTATGGTTGCCTGGTAGAGGTCGCTCTGTGGCGATAAGGCCGCCCATTGCTACCTTTTATTTTCTTTGTATCTTTTTATTATGTGGTGTTCAGTAAAGAGTTCTTGTATTGTATTGTTTTTGTCTGTCTGTATATTTGTATAGTATAACGTAGAGCCGCAAAATGATAGTTTTTTTTATTTGCATGGTGGCATTTTTAGGTAACTTTTTACAAGATGCAATGAGACGGTAAGTATTATTTAAATTGTATTAATTTTTGTGATCATGTTGAGCTGCCAATTCAAGGGGCTTGGTTTAACCCGGCCTAAAACTTTTCAGTTTCGAATATTGTCATTTTAACCTATTTTACACAAATGTATATTAGTAAATTACATATAAAAAAAGAGGTAAGTAGATATGTCATCAGCACGCCGAAAATGAAACTCAGAAAAGGCTACAACTGTAGCCTCTTTTGCCTCAGTCGCTGTCGAATAAGGTCCAAACTTGCGCGCAAATGTCAAAATGTTCGGAAAAAGTTTTTCGATTGTTTCGTGAGCATATGGCGTATATTTATTTATAACATCATTGAGTTTACACTAAGGGATGGAATACTCGCCTCAACGCATGTATAACTGTGCTGCGGCAGGAACCAACCTATTACACAACGCATTTTCCATCAACGAACAGGTCGTTCCAATCACAAGTAGGTCACAGTTCCTTGAGGTCTCATTTCCTTATCTTATCACAAAGCTTTCCTACACAAATAGACAATATTGCATACTAGGTATTTGTTAGTAGGTATGTTACGTTATGTATATGTATTAAATGCATCGTAAGTAGAGATTGGAAAAATATAGAAACACTTTTAACTAAATATAATATCAATTGTCCTAACGTAACGTTTAATGTAGGTACATACAGATTTTTACGAATGTTGATAGTAAATTGTAACCATCGAATTTTCGAGAACGTTATCAATTAACCCTGTTATTCATAAACCTATTTTAACTAAAATGCCGTTAAAGTTCGTTTGTCCTTTTTTTTCACATTGACATTTCCGTTAGAAAGAAGAAGACAAAACCTATTTTAGGTAATGGAGGCTTGAGTGACGTTTATGAATAAGGCCCTAAATGTTTAAACGTAACCTAACCTATAATATGGCTAACCGATTGTGCAAAATATCTTCCGAGACTTTATCTCTTTCAACTGAAGAAGATTTATTTAGGCATGCTAAACAGTTCCTTGACCAAACAATAAATTAAGGGAAAGGTTTTATTACGATGCAAATGGCTCCCGAATTAGAATATTTTCTAGAAAAGTTGAAACACCTCCGGGTTTTTCTATTTCAAAGTCCAATTATAAGATATATACATATATCTATACAGGGTGGCACATTTAGATCGGTCAGTATGGGCAAGTCTGCAACTATAGGACATACAAAGATCTGTTCTTAGGAACCATGTCATCGATTTTAGTGACAAGAAAAATTGCGTACATAGATTTTAAAACATACGGCAATCGAACCCGGTAGTATAGAAAAAAAAAACAATATTTACTAATCATATTGAAAAAAATATTATTATCGTACCTAACTCATTGCCTGCGAATGATCTCTAGTATTTCAAGTCGTTTCTCCTTGGCATATATTTTGTACGTAACTTTGTACATTTGGTTGGTCAAGGAAAATATAGTCTTCCTTTAATCGTACCTACAATTCCCAGGGGTGGGGGAGGGAGGGTGTAATGAAAATCAAATTGGATGTGTACGCATTCTCGGTTAATTTATTATTTAGTTGGCAATTTCGGTATAGGAGGCGAATTTTGTGTGTCAGGTCTGAATGGACAAAGTAAAAGTGCAGCTCCCTTTTTCTTCCTCCTTCTAATCCAGCTACTTGGGAGTATCTTGAATTGCACAGAACGGCTTACCGTGATTTTATTAAGTTTTACAAGTAGGTAGTCATTCCAAAGCCTTTAGCTCTTTAGCTTCCTAATCCGAGGTCGGCTGAATAGGAGCACGCTCAGACATACTTCGAAAAGTGACTTATCCCTGCGGCTTTAGGCCGAGTCAACCGTGTCCGATGGCAGCTAGGCAGTTGCTACTTGCCCCTACAACAGTGCCGTTGACTGATCTAACCCTGGTTAGCCCGCAACATTTTGTCATCGACATAAGCATGTTTTTTCCCTTTCTGACCAATGCGTATGCAAAAGGGATTTCTGTGATTGATGGTCTTGGGTGACGACCTCTCTGACCGCCCCCCATGCCAATCTTTCGTAATATCACTGCTAGTCATAAATGTCATAAGTCTGTGGTGTCAAGGAAAAAGGAGATGAGTAAAAAAATAAGTGTGATTTTTGCACCTATTAGTTCAAAACATTAATTATAATAATAAGTGTGATTTTTGCACCTATTAGTTCAAAACATTAATTATAATAATAAGTAATAAAAATACAAAAATATTTTTTTTTTGACTCATCTCCTTTTTCCTTGACACCACAGAATTACTATTTAATTTTAGACGTTTTTCATACAGGCCGTTGAAACTCTACTTCTCTCTTCTTTGTAATCTTTGAACTAATGGTAACTAAACTATACATTATTTGCTCTAGGATAACTTCTATGACGTATGAGCTGTGACATACGGACGGACAGACGGACATGACGAAATTACAAGAGTTCCGTTTTTGCCAATCTAGCTTCGGAACTCTAAAAACCGGCCAAACGCGAGTCGGACTTGCACATAAAGACGGTTCCGTCCGTACCACAGTAATGTACTTATTTAACATAAAGTAAAAACACTTGCATGCCAACCCCCTTCTATTTTTCATTTTATTTTATTTTTATTATTTGTTGTTTTAGCGCCCACAGTAATACACGTTCTGTGAAAATTTCAAGTGTCCAGCTATATACATATGTATACATGATACAGCTCTCTAAATATGGGACGGACGGAATAGGGTAATGGGGTCCCGTCGGTACCCTTCGGGTACAGAACCCTAAAAACGTCGACATTATTTACAACTCCGTAAGAGCTGTCGTTGCAAAGTGTCAAAGACATCATCCTAGAGCGAATAATGTGTAGCATTATTTTATGACATCACGCATATAACGCATCACGATATCATGTTCCGTGCTAAAAAAAATTCGTGATGACTGATGACGTATTTCACTATCACATCACATCAGTTGTTCTATCGGCAAAGAATTGATAGCACACCTAATAATTGCTAAAACATACATACAGTGGAACGTAGAACCTCCTCCTTTTTTGAAGTCGGTTAAAAATAAACTCCGTGATTCATAGTGTATTCACACCCCAGCAGGTATACAAAATATTCAGTGTATACAAAATGGTGGCAACATATTTTTTTAAAGAAAAATAAATAAGTAGCTTTTGTTTTGGCACATCGGGATCAAAATGATTGAATGGGATTAATACGGAAATTAAAGGAGATTGACTTTCTAGGATTGTAGCGCACGGCCTCATTCGGTAATCCGGCGATTAACTAAGCTTCTGGGTCAAGCTGTCGTTTTACTTTCTCTGTATACTCTACATTTATTACTTATTCACGGTATTTATCATTCTTCGAGTTTGAACCATTTTTAATTCCTCGGAAAAAATTCGCAATCGCATTCATGGTTCTCGATTAACTGAATAAAATTACTGTTACATTATGTACATAATAAATCCTGTGTCCTTACATATTTCATTTCATGATACAGTAAATTTTTCTTTGACACGAAACACCTGTTTAAGAGGTTAACGAGTAGTGGACATGTTTTAAATGAAAGAGAACCCTCTATTTATACGTTTGCGAAAAAAATATTTCAGATGATAGAAAAGTAGTTCCCACCGGCAACAGCGGTCCGTTCCTGTTTCAGCATTTTCCAAAGAGCATATCCTGATGTTTTTATTAATGAATACTATAGTATAATGGTAATTTCTTCAATTGGCACATACTTGTTAATTGTTCAATCAATCAGAGTTTTTTTAACTTTTTATTCTGATCTTCAAACTAGATGTTCACAATATAAATTCAATAACATTTCCTTAACAATCACTAAGGAAAGGGGCGGATACGGTGCACGATAGGAGAGGGAATTAAACTCCGCTGGTAGGTACGCACAAGGTCATTGGGAGCTGTTTTCACCTTAATAATAACTGTCAGTTGCAAAGGTCAAGAGGACGCCTTTGCCCAGCTAAATAAAATGAAAAATTGTATCAGTTCCAGTGCATGTCTACTTGGTAGAGACACCGCAAGTGTTGTTGTTATATAGATGGACAGGTAGGTAGGTACCTCTATGCATGATTGTGGAACTGCGTCAATATGCTACTGTAGCAATTATTTGAGACCAGACCGTTCCACAGGGGATCAAATACTTAAGATAGTGAACGCTCTGTCATTTATAACATTTGCATAGGGATCTAAAATAAATAGAGCGTGACGCGAAATAATTCCGTGTGTTAATTCCTCATTGTGCCCGTCAGAACAAATGATAAAATGTTAAGCAAATAGTAGAATCATTTCATTGTTTCACTAAGCCTTAGCAATGAGAGCACGAGGTTTTATTACACTCTAGAGGTACCTTTGTAACTTACCTATTCTATTAGGCATTGCATAATGTGCTAAATATCAAGTAACAATTAATTTTAGGGTTTGATTCTTCTATAAGTACATAAAATAACTTGTATAAAAACAACATAGAAAAGAGCGTTTTCTATATTTCAGAAAGAAAGATAGACAAAAAGATATAACTTTTTTTTAAGGAGTATACCAAATTGGATCAAAATTGATAAAAAAATACAGACAAATAGAACCTCCTTCTGTTTTGAAGTAAAGAAAACCCCTGTTATTAAAAATTAATTGACTAATTACTACTTCAGTCACAGTAGTCTCAAGTCTAATAGGTATGTAAGCATTAAACAGTATGACTGATTGAAAATCAATAAATATTCCGTCCGTCGGCCTTCAGCCCGCTCGGCATGTGAAGGCGACAAAGACAAAGGCGTCTTTTAAATTTAATAAATGTCTGTAGTAAAAACACTTTATCTTAGGTGTAACTCCTACGGCCATTTCTCATCGAGCTTATCGTCTTCAGTCACTATTGATTTGAAGGAGGGTCGGCAGACATATTAAGACTCTCGCGCAGCCTGACTATTATAACTAATAGTTTATCTTTGAAAGATGCAAACTTTCGTTGGGATAGCGACGCATATTCGCATGCTCCAGACCGCTTAACATCAACAATTGGTACTGCGCAGTGCGCATACCATGCTCACTATAATAAGTAATGTTCGCGTAGACGCTTCCGGAGAAATTGTTTTTACGGCACTACCTTTACGCGCTTTATTCGATGGTTATAGTTCTTTTGTATTAGTTCAAGTTGCGAAAAGTAGAACATGCATGCAATAAAAGAAGTCTGAATTCTAAAATCATTAAGTATCAAAAACATTCCGGGGTTCCGTACAAAGATTTTCCCGCTTTTCCCCAGTGTTTTAAGTTGTCCAGTGTTAGTAAAGCCCTGCTCCTAAGTAAAATGTACGCAGTGTGGGGTCATTTTATATTGGTCCGTGACATATACAAACAGACGTAAAAAAATAAGATTTTGAGATTTTTCAGAGTGGTTGTGCTATAAGAGCTACCTTCATACATAACTTCAAGTTTCTAGGACAACTGGAAGTAACCTTTAAGTTTTCATAGTATGTCAATTTGTATGGAAACAACCTTTTTAATGACTATCTTTTGACTGCGTTGACTTAGAAGTTTGATTTTATCACAGCTTCTAGGGACTGCAGGCTTGAGTATTTGATATTAATTTCAGCATGCTCCCTCCACGCGTTACAGCAAAAAAAGGTCTTGACAGACAGACAGACAGACAGACAGACAACAAAGTGATCCTATAAGAGTTCCGTTTTTCCTTTTGAGGTGCGGAACCGTATAAATGAAGGCCCTATATTATTTGATTAATTCAGTTTAAATAGATATCTAGATCAATGTTACCCCGACTGTGTTCACATTGCATCACAAGACCACAGTCCCGCCCATGATATACTTACCCATTCATTTCATAAATAAATGGCTACATATTCTCTCCGTGTTTTGCCTTCAATGAAGCAACTTAATAGTTAACTGACTTGATTGATGACGACACGTAGCGTGAGCCACCTATTGTCACATTCAATTGTATACTTATACGCCGTTTTGTGGTTGATATTAATTATTTAAACACCAACAATAAAGATAACTACTTCACAGAGATCACCTGAGGTGCTAATAAAACATGATGATAATCGTAATGCATTTTGTTACGTCTTCGAGATAACTTGAATAGTAATCGTTAGCATTAAAGTACATTTTATTATCAAAATGACGAAAGTACTTGTATCTTCCTTTTCTTCTAGAGTAGGTACTTTCTTGCTGGAACAAAACCTTATATTTGTTTTGTCTTAGCACAGTGTAGGTAGGTTATTATACGGAATGTTGATGACAGATCACATTTTCCGAATTTTTACACACGTTATTTATTACTCTTTGAGCAAGTACATTTTAAAAGGAACATTGGTACCTACGTCACGGCAAATCTTTGTTGAATGTAGCGATATCACTCAAAGTCACAGACAAAAGCTAACGAATTCGGTATGTTTAGATTACCTATTTAGCATCTCTCGTCCGCGCACATCGTGAAAAGTAATCAGTCGTCGCGGAGTGTTTGGCGAAGGCTTTACTTCGGTGTTATGTAAGCAGCATAGCGTGTGATTAGCCCTCGAGTGCCAGTCAGTGTTTCGGTATACGTCCATGCGATCACGCTCGACTCCTAGCCGGCTAGTCAGACCGACCGTCCAGTGCCTTAGGTCCTTCTCTTAACGCGTTAAGCTTTTCAAGTAAATTAAATGTCACTATGTACGGATGGATAAGAAACACCAGCGTGAGTATTTTATTAAATATTTGTTTTCAAGTCAATATTTGAACTGTCGTCGGAGGCTGGCGCTATCTCGGAGTGAAAACTTTTTGTAACGGTGTCAGTGTTCTGAAAAAGGGGCAATGAGCAAATTTTCCTTTGTTGCTAAGTTAACGCGAAGTTCATTTACCATGATAGGTTCATAGATCGAATTGTTTTACTATGTATGAAATGAATCCTTACATCTGTTACTTGTGAAAGTTCAATAATAATACCAATTTAGCTCAATCCAAATGAAATGTGCAACATTTTTTTTTATTTCATTTAGATAAATACAGATTGCAGTTGAGTTGAAAAACGTCGGAACCATTGTCATTTTTTTTTGTAACTTAAAAAAAAAACCCCTATATTTCAATTTAAAAGTTCAATATCTCAAAAACGGCCGAATCGATTTTGATGAAATTTAGCTAAGATCCATCTAGATTAAACTAGCTTTCGATTAAAAAAAACCACGTCCAAATCAGTCCATCCGTTTGTGAGCTATGATGTCACAGATACACAGATACACCCATACGCGCTATACAGATACACCGGTCAAACTTATGACACCCCTCTTTTTAAGTCTGAGGTTAAAAGTATCAAACCATAAAAACGTCTAATAATTAAATTATAGATCAAGTATAATTGATACTAACGAGCACAAGGTTAGAATTTAATGTTAGCATTAAACCGATTCCTCGATTGCAGTTTCTGGGACCGGTTGCCCTTACTGCAGTGATAATAGTCACAGTTTGACTTTATAAGATAATTACTATACCTTTTATGTTTGTATAAGGAGTTCAAGTGATCGCGTTATAGATGAAATGTTTAGGAGCCATGTGTGCATCGGGCATCGAGTAAACGTCGTCGACGCCTTTCCCTTTCATAAATCCTTTATTTAAATGGAAGTCTATATCCTATTTATTTCGACTTTTCCAGAAGTCTTTGATAATTATCAGTACTATCGTTGTTAGTAGAGAATGCGAAACACTATTACTCGATTACAAGCTTTGTGGATAGGGATTAAACGCTAATTAGCCTGGCGTTAATATTTTAATCAAATTATAACGCCGACAGGCGACCCAAGCTAAAAGTAGTTTATTGTACTCTAGTAAAGAGTAGACAAACTATAGGTAACTAAATTCAGAGATATTGCCTTTGTAAGTGCGCAAGTCATTTTATAAATTTCATTAACTAAATATTTCAGTTCAGAATTTAGACTGCTGCTGGTTGGGAAACCTAATAGTAGTAAACATGCACATAATTTATTTTATCTACACACATATCATAAGTCCTCTATAATGCGTTCAGAAACCGTACAAAATGATCAGTATTTCAGCATGTCGCCGACTGCTCGCCGACAGCCGCCGCCAGAGGGTCGAGCACGACTTTACGAATGCTGCCTAACATTACGCTTATCGTATCGAGATCGAGAAACCTCATTCTACATTTTAGTTCCAAATACGCTCACGGGCGTGCGCTGTTCCAAACGTCATACAAACTCGACAACGTTTACTATTCGATTTTACGTTACGCAGCATTCGTAAAGTCGTGCTCGACCCTCTGCACAGTATCGAAAAAGACATTAAGTACGACATCGAATGACTTTTAGATATCGAATTCGATGTCGTTAAGAGTTTCAAATTTGAAAACCAACGTAATTTACAATCATAGTGTAATAAAACGGATCACTCACGTATATAAGTCGAGTTCAGTCCGACATGTATAAATAATAATGTGATATTTTACAATAAAAAAAACACTCGACGAAACATCAGCTCGGTATGTTTGTCTATGATTAAAAAAACAGTCAAATTCGTGACAGGTATGGGTATGATATGCCTTCGGCCTCTGAACCCATCTTAGAGTACTTAAAATACGTGTGTAGATAAAGTAATGTATGCAACTCTGCATAATTTAGGCCTTAAAACGCTCATTATGTAGCAGTTACATAAACTACTACAGTTAATGTGCTTCGCACTCGGTTCTTGCAAGCTAGAGTTACCCTCCAGAAATGGTCTTATATAAATATTAACAGTAATAATTATTTTATTTAAAAAAGTATGATCACGGTGACAGCGGAATCTTTACAGAGCAGTTCCTAAGATCTAGGTATGCTTTATGTTTGACAAACATTTATTAAATAAATGAATTTCTGCCACATGTTATTGTCTCAAATGATAGTCAACAAGGTGATAAGTGTTTGCAATGCGTATGTTTTGCATACAAGCTGTTATCTTTTGACAAATTAATTATTTTTAATCGACTTCAGAGGCAGAGCGGACGCTCTTGCTCGCGGCGGTGAACGAATTATCTTAGGTAAACATGGAAAGGCCACAGAAGGGCGATCAACACCTCAAAATCAAAACAGCACGGATATTTATTTTGTTTTTTGTATGACTGTGTTCATAAATAAGTACTTTCATGAAGTCTTCAGAATACTTACCGTTTCATTTGACAGGACTGAATAAAGAAAACCCAATTCGAGTCTCTTTATTTTTGACTACTAAAAATGTGTAGTAAAATAAAAATACAAAATTTTGCTTTTATATATTGATGGCTTAATTTAAAATAAAAAGTTTTATGTAAACTTATATCCCACAAAAACATAAATATGAAAAAGGGAGCCAAGTTCAATACTGAACAAAAAAGCTGAAATCTAAACGGGTGCCAACTGTTATTCATAATTATGCAACTTGGCTAGTTTTAATTCATTTTCGGGGCAATACATTTTTTTTATAATAATCTGCTTATTATTAAAATTTTATTTATTAGTTTATGTTAAATAGATTTTGAGTTATTAAGAGGTCATAAGTGGCTCCAAATGGTTCGTGTAATATAAACACACGGCTGCTGCGTCGCCAGTTTCTTTTTCATGAACTTGGCTTGACACGCTGCCGATTTTGGTTCATGATATAATTTTGAACAGTAGCAAAGTTCACAACCAATGTTCAACATTGTTTGTGAACTCTTTGTGCTACGTACTATCAATGTATCAAGCCCTCGCATAGTGAGAGGAAGCCCGGGAGAAAGGGCGATTTTGAAATCACGCCCCGTGAAAATATTATTCGGAAACGGTGAAAATGTGTCCCTACGATCCCTACGAAATCCCTACGAAATTAACGCTCAAGTAAATTTTTTTACTAGTAATAGTAGTTTATGTAACTGTTACACTACGAGCACTTACCCCTTAGAGACGAAATACATGCGAATTTGAAAGAAAACAATCCTGTCAACTAGCTGCGGTGCGGGGGGAGTTGTGATCGCTCCGAACTACTCCGAAGTATCCCTAAGTATTCCGAACCCGATCGCTAGGGGACGTACGCTAATGACTTAATGCTTTCTATCGATATCAATAAAAGGTGTTGCATTTTTTTATGATTGCTTATCAGTAACTAGCTTTTGCCTGTGACTTTAATTTTGCAACTAAGAAATGCAATTTGAAATGACCTGGTAAAGGAACTAACATCTTCAAGTAGTATAAGATAAGATAAGATATTACGTATCACCAACTTTGAAATTTTTTGTGGTAATGGTAAACTAAACGAGTTAAAAATCCTTTTGGTCATTTGTTGAACTTTAGAGAATCTAGTGAAATAAAACGGATCACTCACGTATGTAAGTAGAGTTTAGCTCGACTTGTTTCGGACTAATTAGTAGTCCTTCCTCTGGGAGCGTACGACCCAGCGGCAGCGAGACAGCGAGTGGGAGTTATTCGAATTAGTCCGAAACATGTTGAGCTAAACTCGACTTATATACGTGAGTGATCCGTTTTATTTGACATGATCCTCTAAAGTTTAATCAATAAAAGTTTTTTTTAACTCGTTTAGTTTACCATCGCTTGAAACCCTGATTTCAAATAAAAAGAACCGCATTCAAATCGGTTCAACCGTTTAGGAGCTATGGTGCCACAGACAGACACACAGACACACTAGCGGTCAAACTTATAACACCCCTCTTTTTGCGTCGAGGGTTAAAACATACAGTTTAAATAAAATAACATTGTTTTGTTGTCATTACCTATCCAATAATCGTACACGAAAAGAATAATTATGATTAAAATTATGAAGTATTTGGGTACATTGATAGTAAATAAAATCCACAAATAAAAAAGTGGATAATTATCGGCAATACAAAATAAATGCACTGCACCGCTCTAGGCATTGGCGTCATAAGGGAAATTACGATAATAAGGGATAGGCATACATGTTTACAGTAAGAGCAAAAAGGACGGGGAGTGGACACGTGACGGACCTGTCCAGTTTAACTTGACCCGCGTTGCATTAATCAAATTTTTGAAAATATTTTCTTAAATTAAAGAAATGGACTTACCGATGAAAAGTGATATTATTTGTTGTTACATTACATGTTTTCCTGTTGTTTTCGCACCATTTAACGGCACAAGAGGACATGATGAAGTAAATTGATGGTGATTTATATTTGAAATGTCAAACCGTCTTCGGTTCTAGTTTATGGTCGAAACTGACGGAAAGCAAATAGGTTGCGAAATATATCAATGACAAATCATAGACCACTTCACATTGTCGGGTCGCCTTATATTAGGTCTCTATACTTCGACCAACCAAGTACTAGACTAAGGGTCCCATACAAAATCAAAGCGAAAAAGTGGCCGTGTTTCTTATACTTATAGCATTATCTGTTTTACCTTCTAAATTAACTTAAAATATACCTTAAGTCCTAACAACAAAGATCCAAATAATAATAATTCTATATAATACTTACGACGTTTCATCACAAGACGAGCAAAAGCGTTCGATAAACAAAATAACTTTATTCGTTTCAAAAATATGTCATTCTATTTTAGGAACAGGGTACTAATCGAGTCGCAATTATACAAGACAGATATTTTTTCATTTGACAGAGATATAACACGAACAAATTTACATATACAAATATTGACATGAAATGAAAGTAGATAATTATAGATAGTTAATCAAATTAAGTTAACTAATTAATAAATGTATAATTGACCACATTTCAAATTTCTAACATTATGATTTGATTAATCCATTGCATTCCCTGTGAAAAGAGGTAGATGCCAATATTTATGTATTTTAGCAAAGATTGGTACTTATTTTATTGTTATTGATTAAAACTCATTCTAAAAGAGCATAACTCACAACTCAAACTATACGCCACAACAAAAGCAAATTCTATAGACTCTAATAATTTAAAAAATCTCATGACGGATGTCAGGTCAGACCAACGCTGTCACTTGTCAATGTCAAAACGATGCTCTGACACCGGATTTAAAAAAAAGATATAGAATAAAATTTGCTTTATTCTGCCATACAGTGTGAGATTGAGTGAGTACATTTTAATAAATTAATAGGTAAGTACTAAAATGAGCATAAATCTTAGCTAAAATACAAAAATATTACCACTTATTCCTCTTTTCACGCAAAATACAGTGAATTAATCAAATGATAGTGTTACAAATTTGAAATGTAGACAATTGAACTTAAAATCTCAATTATCTGGCTGGCATCATATGAGTTAATAATAATATAATATGATAATTCAGCCTACCTACGTCCCACTGGTGGGCACAGGCCTCTTTTTAATATTTTATGTAACTATACCTGCAATTGAGGAATCGCCGTTTTCTATCTATCTATCTATCTACGCTCTTGGCTATTTCCAGTTATGTCAAATTTGTCAAAATGAAACGAACGTATAGCCGAATTTTTGTAAGGTTTATAAAGTTCTTCTCTTTCTTACGGGACAAAAGATATCCATTTAGCACAGCAAAAAGGATCACTAGGAAATCTACCAAAGGATAAAAAATATGTATTTTATTTTAAAATGAGAACTACTCCATGAATTCCTTGTTCCAGAACCACCGATTGTTGGCAAGATGGTTGGCCAAATAATAAATTATTGATTTTTAAATGTAAACTGCTAATTTTTACGTACTTTAAATGAAATGCTGACTTGTATTTACCTAACGAAAGATATTCCTTCCGAAACCTTTACGGTGGCTGCTTTCGCCATTTTTAAACGAACATTGTGGCATTTTATCACACGTCCTCACGTCTGCTGTGGTTGACGCGTGCTGTCAGAAATAAGAGCACAATTATTTTGTGCTCTTATTTCTCTGGCAGTTTTCAGAGCTGTGACGCTCAATCTAGTAGTAATTATTGATCGAAGTCTCTATAGGTTATAATCTCGTTGCTGTTACATAATGAGTATTTTAAGGCGTAATTATGTAGAGTTGCATACATTACTTTTTTTTTCACATAACATTACTTTATCTACACACATATTGGGTAGGTATATTATATTATAATATGTGTTCATATGTCGCGAATTTGGTTGTTTCTTTTTAATCATTAGACAAACATATCGAGCTGACGCTTCGTATCGATTTTATTTATTGTATTGATTTTTGAAGACGATATTTGACCGTCGTAATTGACATTTCCTACGGTTTCTGAACTCATAATAGAAGACTACGGTATTTGTGTAGATAAAGATAGTTTTCTATTACCTACTAGAGTTCGAATTATAATACAGATTTTTTCACCGTCTTTTAATTTTACAGACGTGTATTTTAAAAGTCGGCCGCCTGTTTCCAACATTTTCACGTATAGTAGAAGAAGGATGATGTCTTACTTGGTGGTATCACATTCCTAAAATGATCCTTTAATAACTTTGTAGTTTCCATCGGCGTGATTTGGATGACAAACGGTACCAAAAACGAATTAGAAATTTCCACAATGAGTTCAACAGAACTCGTTGTGGAAATTCCTAATTTGTAGCAAAAGCGGTTCTTCGTAGATCGTTAAAATCTTAAGCGGTATTTACATGTCATAGAAGTGCAATTTCTTTATATTGTCCTTCCTATTCTATTTGTCGTACCTACAGAGTTGACTCGTGTAATTTCCCTTCTCATGGAAATATAATTATTACACTTGTACATTGATGTGTTTAAGTGTGCTTCAAGAATAACATCGTGATACTCAGCTCAGGCGGACATCTCAAATCAATCAGATCAATAGCGTTTAACAACAACAACAACAAAGAGACGGCTAGGTATGCCGGTGTTTGCTCAACATTACATCAGCAATTTGTCACGGTTGAATAGTTATATTATGGTCTTACGGTCAGCTTGATAATAGGAGAAGTTAGAAGTGTCTGACGGCATGATTATCAGGCCAATTGACACCCATAATTTAGATTAGATTGCCAATGACCAAAACACTCGAAACTCAAACTCAAACAAGAAAATCACTTCCGTTTAATAATTTAATAATTGTTCATGAGTTTAAGTGACTAAGTATGTTTTTTTACGGTACAAATTCGTAGGCGTGCCTAAATAATAAGTAGGTATGTAAGATAAATAAAAGAATGACGACTACCGCACGATTAACATATTGTTGTAAACACGGTTGTAAAGTGCTAACTGACTTCACTTCGCGTTAGTAAATTAAATCAGAACTAGATATTTATATAGGTATGGTTAGTAACTTCCTAGTAGGAAGAGGTTTTTTTACGATAAAAATATTATAACCATATAAACTTCTTGATATTTAGTCAATGTCCGGGATGGACAAAATAATATTTTTCCAGAGAAGTTATTTCTCTTGATGTATTGCTAAATTGTTCGATTCTGGTTAGGACAGATATTACGACTTAAAGTCTCAAAACGCACCTTGAACAAACACTAGCTGTTGCATTATCATGATTGACACTATATTTATAGTAGGTCTGTATACCTACTTACAGCCCGTACTTTAATTCAGTTTGATGCGTATATAATTAATAATACACACGATGTACCTACACGAAACGTCATACCTCCTGTCTCCAAGACATTGTCCCAGTTGCAAAACGTTATCTTTGTAAATCTAAACAAATGGACATGCTTCATTTGTCGGTGTTTGTTGAGCGCCTGCCACTGATGCCGTCTGCTTGTACCAATTAGGTATTTGCCCTCATGCAAACACCCCGGAGGCGCTGGATGGAGGCGAACTCCCGGAGAGTGATCCGCTCGGGCTAGCTGTCAACAACTGGACTATAGAAATATGCCGTTCATACGATGTGTCGTTATTTAGTGCTAATAATCGTTACCGTTATCTCGGCTGAGTCTCGTCGAGAAAAGTCAGCCAGTATCGCGTAAACTATAACCGAGTCGTGGTGTCTGTGACTATGTTAATATTTTGAGTGAATTAAAATAATTATATAGTTGCAAAAGTTTTGTGAGTGCACCGGCATGGAGTTCCAGTACTATGGCAATCTCGAGCCGCGCTCGCGCCGGCTTGACCGCCCGATATGGGACGAGGAGGACAACCTCTCTGATAGACATATTAATGGTAAGAATATTTTGTAGGATCTTAACCTCACCTTATAAAAGCAGCTGCATCACTGCTTGCACAACTTGCGTATAAAAGGTAAAACAATAAATTAATTTTAGATAGGTACTTAGCTACAATCGCAAAATAGACAGTTTACGACAGCGACCGTACCTACTTGTCTATTTCTCGTACCAAGGAGAATAAGTAGCACCTTTAATGTGATCTGATAAGTACCTATGTATCTCCTTGGTTATTTGTTGTATAGCCTACTTCCGCTTTGGAGTAAGTATATCTGTTTAAGATAACCATAAGATACGTTTTTACTTGTCACACCATAGAGGTACAGTGATTAATTACACTATGTTTATTTATAGAGTGGTGATAAAAACACATATCTACAATTACAGCATCAAGTCTAAGTATATAAAAATAACGATTATTGGATGGATGGGATTTACGATGGTGAGCGAGGAAATTTGTAAACGCAGCAGTTTCGTAAAAATGTGTCATGATGAGTATTATAATATTTATAATAATGTAGGTATCTAACTATTTTCTATCATCGCAGTGAAAGATGAAAGATCCTGAGAAAGCAGTGCATTTAAAGTTGTAAACTCCATCCATCAGTACGAGGGCTGTTTGATAAGTACCCGTTTAGGAAAAAAAAACAATTTTTTTGTATATATGCATTTATTTTTCTACGTAGTCACCTTTTAACTCTATACATTTGTTCCACCTATACTCAAGCTTCAATAAACCATCCAAAAAGTATGATTTTGAAAAGTCATTAAAATAGGCCTCTGTGGCGGCAATGAATTCGTCATTTGATCCAAATCGCTTGCCACCGAGCCATTTTTTTAGGTTGGGAAACAAAACGAAATCGCATGGGGCCAAATCTGGAGAATACGGGGGGTGAGACAATAGTTCGTAGCGTAACTGTGCTAATTTAGCCGTCACAACTCTGGACGAATGAGCCGGGGCGTTGTCGTGATGAAACAGTACTTTTTTCCTTTTTAAATGGGGTCTTTTGTCCTTCAACACGGCGTCAAATTCATCCAATAAATTGGCATAGTACTGCCCTGTTATTGTTTTTCCCTTTTCTAAATAGTCAATATGTATAATACCCTGCGAATCCCAAAAAACGGTCGCCATGACCTTTCCAGCCGATGGGACGGTTTTTGCTTTCTTTGGAGCAGGTTCATCCGGTAAAATCCACTGCTTCGACTGCTCTTTCATTTCCGGGGTGTAGTGGAGGACCCACGTTTCGTCCACGGTTACGAAACGACGCAGAAACTCCTTCGGGTTACGTTTGAACACGGCCAAACACTGCTCCGAAGTAGTCAGTCGGTTCCGTTTTTGCTCCTCCGTGAGTAAACGCGGCACCCACCTCGCCGATACTTTCTTCATACCCAATTTTTCTTCTAATATGTGTTGTACCCTCTCGATTGAAACGTTTACAGCATCAACGATTTCTCGAAGTTTAATTCGGCGGTCGGCTAAAACGACATTTTCAATTTTCTTAACCATATCGTCTGTAGTCACCTCAACTGGCCGGCCTGGGCGATCTTCATCAAAGACGGTTGTTCTCCCCCGCTTAAACTCGTTATACCAATATCTGACGGTTGTCATAGAAGGAGCATATTCATGGTAAACCGCTTGCATTCTTACTTTTATTTCATCACATGTTTTTCCTTCCAAAAATAAGAATCTAATTACAGACCGATACTGTTCTTTCTCCATTTTAACAAATTTAAGTTCACGCCTTCACTGAATCGTTGTCAAATGAGAAAAAAAACAAAAGAATGCCATTTTTTTTTTAATTTTCCCGCCTCTAAAAAATGGCTTAAAAAGGTGGTATACTTATTTGCGGCAAGTGATATTAATATATTTAGAAAACGGGTACTTATTAAACAGCCCTCGTACTACACGGTTTCCGCTCAATACCTAAGTACGTTTCCGCATAAATGCAGTTTTTCATACCTAATACTAACCCTGTTATTCATAAACCTATATTAACTAAAATGCCGTTAAAGTTCGTTTGTCCTTTTTTGTCACATTGGCATTTCCGTTAGTAAGAAGAGGACAAAACCTATTTTAGCTAATAGAGGCTTGAGTGACGTTTATGAATAAGCCCATAAAGGTTTAAGGCTTAATGAGGTTTTGTCCTTTGAAATCAGACCATTAATTTATAAATAAAATTTGACGATCGGATAGCCTAGTGGTTAGAGACCCTGACTATGAAGCTTGAGGTCCCGGGTTCGATCCCCGGTCGGGTCAGATGTTTGTATGATGAATACGAATGTTTGTTCTCGGGTCTTGGATATCCAATATGTATTTAAGTATGTTTATCCGTTGTCGTGTGCCCATAATACAGGCTTTGCCTAGTTTGGGACTAGGTCAATTGGTGTCAATTGTCCCATAAAAAAACGAAAAAACGAAACAAAAATTATATTAATAATTTCGTGACTCAAGAACATGCAAATATAATAGCTTTCTTCATGTTTTGCATCTTCTTAAAGTGCCAATACACGGGAATACACCTAATGAGCACTATGCCTATGAATCCGTCGAATTCACGTAGCGTAGGTATGAATTATCATACACGTTTGATCGCTGAATTATTTGAGCAGTGCCAATTTTCTAAGACTCTCCACGCGACCAATATGAGTATTTATGTAATTTCATATTTTTACACCATGCCCAAGTTTTAAGTAGGTACAAATTCGATTAGTTAAGTTAGCTGGAACAATTAACGTCGGTTCAGTCGCCCTTCGACCTCGATAACTTCCGATCTCAATATTAATAGCTTTATTTCATGTTTCTTAGAAATTATAAACTTATTTGCAATGCATCTCTTCTCTACGAAATACGCTAAGAATTGCCCTTAATTAACAGCAAAAACCCCGATATTTTAATTTCAAAGTCCAAATGCAAAGTGTCCAAAGACAAAAACGGCTTTGATGAAACTTGGCTATGAAATATTGCGATTAAACTTGCTTCCTATTAAACAAACCACGTCCTCGTCGGTATCTGTTTGAAAGCTACGATTCCACATACAAACTAAGGTTAAACTTATGACACCCCTAGTTTTGCGTCGAGGTTTCTTCTTCTTCAATCTTTTATCACGAAATAAAAATAACTTCATGTCACCAAATTATCCGACGAAATCATAGATGAAAAGTTCGGATGAAAGATGTATTTTCTCCTTTACAGTGCGCTGAAATAGGTACGTTCCTAGTTCGTATAATATATGTCCGTCTAGACAAGTGCACAGTGCTGCAGACCATGCAGACGGCACGCTGGAAAGCATCGATTCGCTCTAAGAATAATTTTAGCAGACCTCTCTCGACTGTCACTGCACACTGATTATTGAAGCGATTACTTACTCCTACTAGGTATTTTGGGGATGTGATATAGATCAACATCTTTTTTAAAACCTTATACAGAAGAAACGCAGTTTTAAAGGCTCATTGAGAATATAAATAGATTGGTACTTAAATGCAGATCATTGTGGCCCAGCCCAAATCGTTCACAAGAGTTGGTTTTAAACATCTCCACATGAATCAAACATCAATCTGCCAACTTAAAGACTACTTATTATATTAACCAGTACACCAATGTCGGAGATTCCGAAAACGCCCTCAGAAAATTCAACGTAAATATTGAATTCGCCACGGCTTCACGCTGAAGCCTTTGTAATCGTATTACTCTACGTACCTATAAGTATCTCCTCATTCGATGAGTATCTCCTTGCTATAGCACAAGCTTTATCAACGTGCCTACTAAAGTACCGCACTAGTGTTTGTTAGATACTTCATACAGTACTCACAGCAATTAAAAATTTGCTGTGGTATTTTTTCACTTCATAATTCGTATTCGAGTTTCGGTTATTGTATCTCGGTAGGCTTATGCAAAATACAAATTAAACAGGCAGCCAGAAGCATGATATTAAATGCTTACGTCTTGCTAATTCCACTTTCGTTATACAGGTAAAGTATATGTCCTTGGGATGTAAAATGTATTTATTAATCACGCCTAAACAGCTGGATGTTTATATTTTTCGTAGAAATTGTATTTTAGTAGGCACTCTGTCGCTGTTGAGCAAGGTCTCAAGCACAGTTATACATATAGCAGTCTTATTATGCGTAGTTTTATAAAAACCCACCTCCCAAACAGTTTGTAGCACAGCGTATTTAATAATCACGAAAAAATCGACTGAGACAGAAAAAGTAGTTACTTTGTACTCGTAGTCATTTGTATCTGTCTAACAATGTTTTCATTAATCCCTTTATCTTTTTAATCGTTTGACGCAGGTCCAGCCGAGTTCACTATCTTCCGGTTTAATGGAACCGCCGTCCGTGCAAACTGCAAATAAAACGGATCCAATACTGGCCGACCTCGTGCAGGCGTAATTGTCGGCTGAAAGGACTTAGTGGGATAATATTTCTTTGCAAATCGACCATTGGAAATAAAAAAAAGTTTTATATATGAGTCCTTTTTAATGAACCTTACTCCAGTGTTTAGTTGGACACTACTGGTATGGAGCGGTGGAAATAATTAAGTGGATGTGTGGGAGCGCTCACAAATAAATAAATAAATAAATAAATAAATAAATAAATATCACGGGACAATTTGACACCAATTGACCTAGTCCCAAACTAGGCAAAGCCTGTACTATGGGTACTAGACAACGGATAAACATACTTATATAGATAAATACATACTTATATACATATTAAACATCCAAGACCCGAGAACAAACATTCATATTCATCATACAAACATCTGCCCCGACCGGGATTTGAACCCGGGACCTCAAGCTTCATAGTCAGGGTCTCTAACCACTAGGCTATCTGGTCGTCAATAGTACAATAACATGTTCTTTATGCGAATTGCCACTTGTCACCTAGTGAACAAGTACATAATACAATACGGGCAATTGATGTTACGTACCTACTCACCAGATTGATATGAGTTGCGTACAAGTCCCGCCCCTTGATATCGCTCAATGAACAACAGGTCTCAAAAATAAATATTACTGAAACATTGTTCATTCGAACAATTTAGTAGTTTATCTGTGAGAATGACTAGGGCATCACGAATCGGATCAATTTATAACACTATTCGTATTATTATCTCATCGCTTCAATGAATCCATACAGTTGTCTATTTAGGGACGGTGTCAAGGCCCAATACATTTCTTAAACCAACGGCGAATGGTGGAGCTTCTTAAATAAACAACATTTTATTATAAACAGGTCAAGATTGTGCTAGAAATTCATGCACCGGATCGATTTAGAATTAATAACAATTTAATCCATGATTTTTATTAAACGGATCATTATGATCATAAGTTGCCGATAGTAAACTTATAATAGTAGTTTATGCAACTGCTACATAATGAGGGTCCTTAAAACACGAGTGTGTTTTTATGAAACGAGGCGAAGCTGTGTTTCATAATAGGATCACACGAGTGTTTTAAGGCCTAAATTATGCAGAGTTGCATACATTACTTTATCTACACACGTATTTTAAGTACTCTAAGATGGGTTCAGAGGCCGACGCTATATATCATACCCATACCTGTCACGAAATTTGACTGTTTTTTTAATCATAGACAAACATACCGAGCTGACGTTTCGTAAACTGTTTTTTTTTTATTGTAAAAAAAATAAATATATCACATTATTATTTATACATGTCGGACTGAACTCGACTTATACACGTGAGTGATCCGTTTTATTTCACTATGATTGTAAATTACGTTGGTTTTCAAATTTGAAACATCAAATTCGATATCGAAAAGTCATTACGATATCGAATTCGATGTCGTAATGACTATTACTTTACTGAAGGTGGTGGTGGTGGTGGTGCTGGGGCTGGCGCTGTCGCGCGAGAAGGCGTCGTCGTACTGCATGCTGGTCATTTTCTACGGTTTCTGAACGCATTATAGAGGACTTATGACATGTGTGTAAATAAAAGTGATTCTAGTAACATTATTTTGATTACCTAACACCCAGCACACTTTACTCCGTTTGTTAAACGAAACGTGCAGATACAATACATCTCTATTTTGAATGGTCAATATCCTAAATATTGACCTTAATTCATTATAAATTGTCAGGTTCAGTCGATTTATAGGGTTCCGTACCTCAAAAGGAAAAAACGGAACCCTTATAGGATCACTTTGTTGTCCGTCTGTCTGTCTGTCTGTCTGTCTGTCAAGACCCTTTTTCTCTGGAACGCGTGGAGGTAGCATGCTGAAATTAATATCATATACTCAAGCCTGTGGTCCCTTGAAGCTGTGAAAAAATCAACCTTCTAAGTCAACGCAAACAGAAGATACAGTCATTAAAAAGGCTATTTCCATGCAAATTGCCGAAATCCGAAAACCTAAAGGGTACTTCCAGTTGTCCATGAACTTGAGATTTGGTATGAAGGTAGCTCTTATAGCACAACCACTCAGAAAATCCTCAAAATATTGAATTTGTATGTCTGTCTGTAGATTTCATTGACCAATAATATAAGATGACCCCACACTGCGTACATTTTGCTTAGGAGCAGAGGGTCGAGCACGACTTTACGAATGCTGCGTAACGTACGGTAATGCGGTTATCGTATCGAGATCGAGAAACCTCATACTAAATTTTAGTTCCAAATACGCTCACGGGCGGGCGCTGTTCCAAACGTCATACAAACTCGACAACGTTTACTATTAAATTTTACGTTACACAGCATTCGTAAAGTTGTGCTCGACCCTCTGGGCTCTGCTAACACTGGGCTTCTTAAAACACTGGGAAAAAGCGTTAAAATCTTTCTACGGAACCCTCGTGCGCGATTCCGCCTCGCACTTAGCCGGTTTTCTTTATGGTTCTTGCAAAACAGCAGTACAGAAAATATCTCGCTCGCCATCCAACCGAATATACTATTGAACCTGTTTAAATTGTCATCGACAATAGGCATTCTTTCACAGTGAATTTAATTATCAATTTCCCTATTAAACAGTGCGATGTCTTTATGACCTTTGTTGTGAAAAGGTTCAACAGGAAGTCACGAGTCAATTGGTTCTATAGAACTTTACCCATCCCCCCCAGAAAGCCACACACTCGCGCCGTGGAAAATTGAAAAGACAGATTTTTATGTGTGACATTCAAGTCACGTTGCTACCGCACCGCGTCGGCTAAATGGGCGACGGGCAGCAGATATTAATAAAATTAAGGTATAAATAAACATATTTACCTAAGAATGTGAATGTTTTGTTAACAGGTAAGTGGCGGAAGTGAGAATGTACAGAGCTCGCGCCCGAGGGCGAGGCGAGAGTCCGAAGGTGACCCAAGGGGGGTCGAGTCGGCACGGTACCATGTTTCCCAGTTAGGTATGTACAAATTATATTATTTAATTTATTATGAATTTAATCTGCAAGGCATTCTTAGGTATTCACTTTCTGACCTTCTTACGGGTATACTAAGTAAATATCATATCATCATGGGACAATTTGGCACCAATTGACCTAGTCCCAAACTCGGCAAAGCCTGTACTATGGAGACTAGACAACGAATAAACATACTTATATAGATAAATACATACTTATATACATATTAAACATCCAAGACCCGAACACACACATTCGTATTCATCATACAAACATCTGCCCCGACCGGGATTTGAACCCGGGACCTCAAACTTCATAGTCAGGGTCTCTAACCACTAGGCTATTCGGTCGCGAAGATACGTAAAGCCAAGAAAAGTGAACCGAGATTCTATTAAAAATAAAGGTTAATTCTTTAGTTTACAAACCACACCACAAATGGATTGAAGTGCATCGGATGAAATCTTCAAAAAATATTTTTGTCTAAAATTTTTAAAAATCGTTGAGAAGGTAAGTAAGTAAGTAAGTAAACACTTTATTGTAGTATAAAAAAACAGGATACAAACACAATTTACAAAAAAATAAAAAAATAAAATTAAAGGACAAAGGCTATAACTATAACGGGGCTATAACTATACTATAACGGATCTCTACCAGCCAACCTTAGAGTGGTGGAGAGGAATAGCTTACTAGGGATCGACAAGAAGTGTCTTTAAAAATTATGAATATTGAAAGCTATAGTACAAGTATAGAAGGTACTTATTGCTGCTGGATATTTAAGAGTTAATGGTGAGTTGCGTTAAATTATGCAAGTCTTACACGCGTTACTCTTATCAGGTAAAACTCATAGTTGGTAAAACTCAGTTCGGCTTTCAAGGACCTTCGTAATTGCGTGTACGCATAAATGAAGCGTGTCGCGGCACATTTTCTCCGCTTCTGGTCGATGCATTTGTTGATAAAAAACTATTAATAGAAAAACAAAACCTTCGCACAGCCTTCGAACTATGTAGTTTAACGGTGTTTACGGCAGCGCTGTGTGGGAAGTGACAAACACGTAGTGATCTCAGAAATATGTACGTACTATGTGAATAAATGCAAGGTGAACCCAAAATTGTGGCGACAAATTACTGGTTAATGATACTGCTTTTTGACGTTCGTAACGATATTACAGAACCATGTTATAGTATTTGGCCACCTCTTAGCAATGAAATAATGTTAAAAAGAAGATGAAAAAAATGTCGTCGACTGTAGTAGGCTTATTAAATATACGTAGAAGTATGAGCAGTTTTGACAAATTGAATCAAAATCTCCTAAAAATAACATCCAAATCCATGATTTTCGGAAAGCGAACAAAGCTATGTGATAAAAAGCTAAAAACAAAGTTGGTAGTCTGATTTAAATTATAAGTTAGGTATCTGTTCAAAAATGTGTAGCGATCAAACGTGTATGGGAGTGTGCACATAATATAGATCCCTAGACATTGATCAGTGTAGTTTTCAGGATCTTTTCGCCCTTGTTGTGTCAAGCCATCAATAAATAACGTGAAGATGAGAGTTATAGTCAGGTGCTGGTAATGGTGCTTGGGTGCTGGTAATGATTTAATTCTAAATGCTTAATTCAGAGACCTAACTGTTTCCTCCAAACTGATAAAAATGTTGTTGTGCTGACAATCAACGAAAATATACTTAGAGCACAATCGTATGGCGAAATAATAATTAATACAAATAATTGGCCGGTCGGTTTGTGACGACAATGAACTGCGACGGGTTATCGGAAATCGTATCGCTGAAGGTGGTCGTGGGCTTATACCGTCCGTACCTAACAAACATAGTAGGTATATGTATATTAATGTATTGTAAGTACTACTTCCGTTCAAGTAAAGTTTAATATTTATAAGTATTCTGAAGATTGCGGGTTCGATTCCAGCGAGGAGTAATTTTTTTCATGATGACTATGAATATTATTATGTAATAAAATGTAATAAACATAGGTAATAATTAAGTTAAGTATTTAGTTTGGGACTGCTTTCATTGATGCAAAGTGATCGCGCGTTACACGCGAATTTTAATTTTTTTCCCGTTGATTTACCAGAAGATAAATGCAGACCGCGCAAATAAAAGATGTTAATTTACTTAGGTATTCTTTTTAGAATGTTAACTTTTTGTTTTTTTTTCGGCTTCAGACGGTTCAAGATCGGGAGCATTGAATTACAGGGAAGTTCTTTCGTCCTTTGCCTTGCCCAGCAGTGGTACACAAACCCTGGCTAGATATACCCAAAAATAATAATATTCTTTTGGATAGTTTCCTTGAAATAATTCACTCTCGTTATAACTGACTTTGGGGCAAACCCAACCCACATGCAATCGGTGGCCCAATTACCCGAGTATTTGTATAAAATACAATACTGGCTGTCAAAGTTATAGTCATGTATAAGTAACAGAAAAAACCTTAATCGATTAAAAAAAAAATGCGGGATAAATATGTTTTAGCAATTTAAAAAAGAAACAATAATTTTATCATGCACGTGTACCGAGTACCAAGAAACGCTCGAAGTAGCAGTGGCCGAATTGGCCAATAAACAACAATATAAATGTTTTGCTTTTTACGTTATACGAGCCAGGTCCGCCTGATGTTATCTGAAACATTCGTCTGGAGGTGAGCGAGCAGCACACAAAAAATATTATTAAAATAACAATTTGTATTCAACCAGATACTGATTATCGGCGTGATTACAAGTACATCATATCTGCTTTAAAAAAACAAAAACAAGTATATTTTTGATCTGACAACCTAGTACTGGTAAAGGGATATATCCTGTCGATTAAAAGAGCCAAACAAATTAATAATTTTTCGTATTTCGCTACAAGAATGAAGTCAAGCGGATGTCTACGATAAACCAGTCTATGGGTATTAATCTGCATCTAATTATGCATTTAAAAACATCAACCACTGGTCTTGCTCGAACTAAGATTGCTCCTAAATATTAAACCGAATGGATACCGTTTATATCGCGTGTGTTCTTCTAACTGAGGAGCAAGTTTTTGAAGACGGCCAGGACCGATTTGACCGGGACGAATGGAAGCTGCATCAGTAAAATGCTGGGATTATTTTCAGGAGCGCCACACTTGATTTGACAATGTACACCACAGTTATATACCATGATCTAAAACTACCTTACTGTATTTTTTTTATAAATAAAAAAATTAGGGCGCCCAGTAACGACGAGACTTGAATCACGTTATTTTTAATTTTGCAAAATGAAGGGTCACTTCTGTTTTTCTAAATCTAAATACGTTTTGTCGTTTTAAGGCTGTACTACGCTGTACAGAATTGGTCAGTGCGTCATTGGCTATTCTACTTCCTCTACAAACTACGAAGCCGTCGGCCTTCGCGTGACGTCACATATTGCATGTATATGTTGCTACAGCATACGCGATTGATAAGCTGCTACAGTACACGAACGATTAACAGCAGGGAACGATGCATAAATTATGACAAAACGAAATGCCGAGAAAATCAATATGAGATTTGGGCGATTGAGTATTATACAACGGCAAAAAGCTACAACGGCATAATTGAATGGATAAATAAACGAAGCAATCGGTTTTAGAATGAATCCATTAGATCAGTGCCTTTTAAGTCCGATTTAGAAGGAACATGCGACAATAATATGAAATGGTCAATTTGTGTAAATGGTATCAATGTATAAATGGTATAATTGTGACACCAGTAATTTTTTGTTGCTCTTGAGAATACCATGATATCTGGTTAGTTCGACAAATGGCCACAGATAGGCTTCTTTTATAGCGAACACCCCTCTTTGTATGATTTTGATGGATTGAAATCGCTTTGGTTTGTTTAACTTTACTGTTTTAAATCAGTTGTATGTGCGTCTGCGTAGAACCTACGCATTTATTCTAAATGTCGCGTAACCTGTTCACTTATTAATATTCGTCATAAACAATATTATACATATAAACTGATACCTAATTATTTACCCCACCACGGAAATAGCTTTACAAAAATCTACATGTATCCATTATGTGCAGTCTACTTAGCGTCTTTATCACAATACAGTAGTTCCTATGACCTGCTGGTAAAGACTATCAAGTTATATTCATATTTTTGAATTTAATTTAATGTCCGGTATGCGGTGATGTTGATGAGATGAGAGTACGGGATGGGGCGTATTTATACCAAACTAGCTTTTCCCCGCGACTTAGTACGCGCAGAAATTGAACTTGCTTCTTTTCTTCTTCAATCGATAAAAATAAAAACTAAAGACCCGTCTTTAAGTTCCTAAATTCAAATTTTCAGCCCTCTAAGAAATTCCTTGCTCATATTATAGAAACACGATGTTTTTTTAAAAAAATATTAGATTATATGCTATGGGTAAACAATGTAATAATTTTACTTCGAAAATAGAGAGCTTAAAAACAAAATTGCATCTCCCTTTTCACCCCTTAAGAAATTTTCAACAACACCGATATACGTTGCATTAGTTTCCAACCATGTAAGTCTAAAAAAAAATTGCTTAGTTATTTTTGCTTTGTAAATTTTTCCATACACAACTTCATCCCCTTTACACCTCTTTAGGGGTGAAATTATCAAAAACGCTGAAATACTTGTAAATTATTTTCAATCGTCAGCCTAATAAACACAAAATTTGAAAATCCTAACTTAATCAGACAGGAATTTCATACAAACTTCCATCCCCTATTTTTTTTTACCTTCTTATGGGTGGAATTCCCAAAATACACTGTATCAGGTATGTGCAATTTTTTAAGTCTCCTCTAAGTCCAGCGGGTTGGGCTGTGCGTTAATAGATGGCCCAATTATCAGTAGGTAAGTAAGTAAGTAAGTAAACACTTTAGTGTACAAAAAAACAGGATAAAACACAAGTTACAACAATCGAATTCCAGTACAAAGGCGGACTTATCCCTTCTTATCAGTTTTCGATTATATTATTGAATTATGTATAATAGATTATAGGTATATTTGAGTTTAAGATTTAAGTTTTTTTCGAACCATGCAAAATAGTATACGTGTACAGTAATTACGCCTATTAAAACAAATAAAATATTTCAAGCATGCAAGACCTTAAAAGAGTTTAAAAGATGCAGCCAGCCTAATGAGTAGGCAGTAATTAACGCGAGAGCTTTAAGTGCCACCTTTTAAGGCTGACATGACTTAAAATTTATTTAACGAACTATTAAGAAATATCTTAACATGCTTCTGTTAATAGACTCTTAATTATATTTCAATGGTGCCTCTACATCAAACAACACGCTGAGATTTTGTGGTGTGAAAATGTATAAATTATTTTTATATAAAAATACATTTACTTAGGTATACTTAGTCCAAAGACCATTTGAATAATTGGCCCCATTTATTGGTGGTGGTTGATGTTCAACTTAATAGCTATTGTAAATATTTCAGTATTAATTTACCAACCAGGCCAAGAGTCGGAGCAGTTCGCTATTTACACTGACACATTAGTAATAACATTTAATATTTACAGGTATGATCTAACGCATCATAATATTCTTAATAGGCAGACGTGATCAATTATGTACATCATAACAATGAATCTACAAAGCCATCCACAAACATTTATAGTCTTGTTGTGTAGTTACAAATGTCAACTTTTAATTATATCCTATCAAAAATCTGAAAAATCTTGCGTTAGGACATCGACAAAACAGATGCCAAACAAGGCAACTTTCACGTTGCCTAATCAAATAATCTTTGATTTCGCAAACCCATGCCCATGTAAGAAGTGCATAGGAAAAGGGCAACTAACTTCAAGTGGCTTCTAACTCACAAGCCATTGAGCAGCCGTCTAAGAGTTACCACATTCGACAGCAGCTAAAGACGCAGAATAAATTTAGAACTTAAAACTAAATCAAATTAATTCGCATAGTACCTATTAGGCTCTTGCACGGCTCTTGTCTGTCTTCATGTTTGCACGACGTAATAACAAAAAAAAATATCCAAATGCTAATGTCCAGATCAAACTTGTTTACCATTAATGTCAAACAAGTTTGACCTGACGATCTCCTAAATGTCAATAGTTTTAAATAGATGATTCTAATACCTAGTTGCCTCGTAGGTCCACGTTAAATAATTTTGCGAGCCTTGTTTCCGCGTACCATCTACTAAACCCCTAAGGGAAGGTTGTTAGTAAAAGTTTTGAGTGGTTCAAGGTCGTGAAAACTTGCCACTTAGCTTCCTATTAGGTATATTAACGGCAACAGAAAATTTAAATGAAGCCACAGGAGTAGCGGACTCAGTTCCGGGCCTCCCGCGATCGTTCAGAAATTGGGGTCGTTGAACTCTTTTGTACGGAAATATACGAGATATTGATTGACCGTTTCACTTAATTTCAGTAACTACACATCTTTTAAAAATTGATGTTAGATGTGGGTACAGGCCGGCTGTAGATGAGCGTGTAACGAGCTTAATAAGCGTCGCGGGCGCACGCCGCTGATCCAATTTACCGCTCACCTCGAAGGCGCTTACGAATCACGATTGCATCTACGAAATTATCTTGTCATTTGGTACCTACGATCGGGGTGACCATGTAAAGATTTTTTACGAATAATGAAGTTAAAAAACTGGTTTTCAACGACACTGTTTACGTTTTTAATCACTTCCCTGGGCGTGTTTCACGAAACTACAATTTGTACAATGCGGAACAAAATAAGGTTTTAACCATGCATGCAATGGTGAAAAAGGAGTAATGTACTTCTAGGCATGAATTTTCTAAAATAATAGTAAGTTAAACTCTTTATGTCCATTTTTCGGGGTTTAAATTTTTAAATATCTATTTCATGTAAACTTAATCCAACCCAATCTAATCTAAACCACACTAGACCGCGACGAATGTAGCTCAACGGTATGTTATCCAAGGGATATTAACTGTGTCGTGCGGCAGAATCCCGACACACGTTGTCACCCCTCATCGCCGTGTTTCCCCGTGGGCAAACCTCATAACGGCGCGAGTACGACGGGTAATTCTACAAGCATCATCCCTAACCTCACCTGAATACTAGGTACCGATAATTACAGGGATTAACCTCGAGTATTGATAGAAACGTATATCTCCTGTCAATTAAACACCAGCTTTCATTACAAATTGACGCTAAAGGTCATTCTCATCTCCAATATTCAGATGACGGTGGTTTAATGATATAGAATTACCCGACCCGACGCTATGGTACGGCGGCGGCGGGTGTCGCGGCTCGTGTTGGATGGAGCGCTAGTCGCACGAGGGCTCCCGCAGCGGTTGCACGCCCGTCGCGAGTCCGTCCCAACGCAGCGCGAACGATGACAGCCGCGCGACCGGCCCCAACCGACACTTTCTACCCAACGGTACACGCGTAGACCCACACGTTCTCACACCCCGGCAGTTTCCCTGGCCGTTAACTCGTGAATACCGGCTGAAGAATTGCGAAACTGTACAAGTGAAGTTTAAAAATACATTGGCATTAGTGCGGAGTGACGCTCGGCCGAGATGAGCGCGTGCAGCAAGTTCTTAGACTTCTGGAGGAATACTTGCGGAGCAGGTGAGACCCGAGGCGGCGGCAGCCCCGTGCCGAGTGGCCGCTCCAGCGCGGCTCGGTGCAAGCCCTATATCCAACATAAACCGTTAATTAACTCATTGGTGGTACAAGTGTAAGCTTTGCCAAGTTTATCGGGGTTCTTCAGTGCGGTCATTGTTTGGTTACCTTGAGATCAAACTAATTCTAATTAGGTGTGCATAACTGAATAACTTGTGTGACCATAATTCTTACGCTAATAAGCAAGTATATATGAAATACACCGAATTAGCTGGGTATTTTAGGGATTACCTAAGTACCTAAATAAACTGACTGTGTCGATTGGCAATATTGGCATTGTTTACTTCCTAGAAAATGCTTATCTATGAGCCAATTAGAATAAAGTTCGAATCGTAACGTAGGTAGGTGGGTACTTAATAGAAAAAATAGTTAGTTTGAAGAAGTCATAAAATAGGTAGGTAAAAATAAATAAAAAAATAAAACATTGAATAGGCTTAAGTTTAAACAAGTTTACTTAGTAACAAATCATTTACCTAACTGCCTAAATTAGCAAATTGTGGTGGCAAGACATTTAGTTGACATTTCAGGTCATTCGTCTCAAGTTTGCAATAGTCATGCGGCTGGTTTCATGACGTTCCTGACCTCCTCGCCCAGCGATTTGTTTACGCTTTCTGTTTACAAGTTCACTTTAAACCGACTGGAGGAAACGTCCAACCAATGGCCTTAGAAACACTTCTTCGAATTATTAACTAAGAATTTAATTTACTTCACGACCTAGGCTTGTTTTGTGAAGTTGATGACCTTATCCGGCAGAAAATAAGGAACTGTAATAATATTTACATGGACGAACAGAATTATTGCATCTATGGAACTGTAATTTCCTTCAAAGGATACACTATACACTGTCTTATCATGACAACTACCCTCCAAGTAATCAATATTATCTATTAAAATATAGAATAGGTACCAATAAAGATACCCAATTTAAAAAATTCTGTTTGTGACGCGATTCAGAAAATGCCAATCACATACTTGGAACGAGAAACAATAAAGCACAGTGGGTACCTACCTACTCGTAAAGTGTTTAACTACCTATCCATACCATAAGTACGACAAGAAAACTGTTATGTCAAGGCAATATTGCCATTACTGCGGTTTTATTATTGCCTACCTTAAAAAGCAGGACGATCATAATTAGAATTGAATAGCGAGAAAACGTTGATGAAGAAGAGAAAGGCACTTAGGATTAAGACAGATATAAAAACTTAATTAGAATTTATTAAGTTTTATAACTGTCTTAAGAATATTCACAAGCGCACCGTAGTATTACAATACGCAAGGTCAGCCATATGGATGAATAGGTATTTATATCCTGTTGGAGTTCAGGCGAGAGCTCCACTCTCACTGGTGGTGACGCGTAAACCAGATCCGAGCTGCGGGCAAATGGCCCTGACTGGTTCCCTCCACAATGAGACGTACCCCGCCTTGCCGTCGCACCTACGGAGACTGCAAACACAACCACAAACGTGCGAAAATCCGATACTACTTGCAAGACGTGAGACTGTTCGCGTTGTCGCAACGTTCCCTTGCTGTGGTATCGCTCGCACGCCGCAGCAAATCCGGTCATTCGAAAAACATTAACCCATGCCTTTTGGTTACAACAGTGGAAGATGTAGGATACTTTATTTATACTTTCTTTGTAGTAATACCCAACGTGTTGCATGGAGAATAAAACTACTCATTTTACGCGATAATAGTTACAATTATTTAACATTTGTCTACTAGATCTTGCCTGTATCGTGTTACACCTTGACATCCTTAATGCTTCACCGCCACTGAGTGTAATCCAACACGATTAGCCGTTTCCCACATTGACATTATGAAATTCTGCTACTAACGGACAATATAGTTAAAGGTTATTCGTTTACTCATATTCAAAGACCACAATCACGGTCAATTTTACCTCTTACCAAATGTACAACGACATGGCTCGCACTGAATGATATCAAATAATTTTGTATAAAAATAAGTTCGTAAAGTTCTTTTCCGCGTCTTGGTTTTATAAAGTCACGACCATAACATTTACAAAGGATTATTATTCGCTCCAGGGTCTACTATAATTCGGTTCTCGCCTTGCCTATTCGAAGGCTCTTGTCGTGTGCCGCGATGCGATTCGGTCATGATACGGTTTGTGCTTCGGCTTCCCGTGGAACCGCTATACATTGTCAGTTATTCTCACCGCTTCATCAGGCCGAGGTTTGCGTACCTATTATAAGTATAAGTAAGTCAAGTGACGACCGAGTCCTCCTTTAGCACTGCACATAATAACCGATTAGTGATATTATGATTAAATAGTGACGATATTGCAGTGCTAACGGCTCCAAGCATGAGGACCCTTGAGTTTGAAAGTGGTCCTTCCCTTTTGCATAGAAAATTTGGTGTTTGTTTACGACCCATTCGGACAGCGATTTCGTGTGAAGATGTGAAAGGTTACGAGGCTTTGTTTATTTAAAGTTTCATTAGGGGGAGAGGATAGGGCCGCAACTAGGTATAATTGGAAGTTACTTACTGATCTCTGAATCAAAGTGTGAATTTAGTTTTAGTTATGAAATGTAAACTATCTGCTTGATCATTCGAAATACCAAGAAAATTAGAGTTTAAAATAAGTCTAGATTATTAAGTGGCACAAATACTCACACAAAACAAAACAAATCTCCTACTGCGTGACCTGCAGTCGTCTAGTTGAAAGTCCTTCGCGACTGACGTGCTCTGATTGATAAACCAAAATTAAGTAATCTACCTATATTTTGGCCACGGCTCTGTTTTTTGGTCGTGCTGTAGGCTAAGTGAAATTCACGATGGAAAGTAGGTCACGCGCGTAACATTTGATTCCATTATTCCCCGAAGCTAATCTCCGTGTAAGTGGTGAAGGTACCACATATACACTGTTTACCAGTGGTGCGGTAACAGTCGCACCTTACATGGACCGACGCCGGCGCTGGACGTGCCGAGCATCCATACCCTCGCGATATAACAATTGGTTAATTAATTTAGGTGGGTGGCTATTACATCCTTTTGCGATAAACTTATGGATCTATAATAATCAAGCACCACACTTACATAAATATAAATACTACTAGTGTCTGCAAGCGCATTATGAAGAACATTCAGTTTTAGGTAAATATTTTCAAGGTGCGTTCAATGCTGAGCCACGACCTTCTCGCAAAATTGACGGAATGTCTGATTACTATTACGCGTATGAAGTCAGTTTTTGTTGCAAATGTATTGAATTATATTAGGTACTCGTGTATGACTTGCCTAATGCCTAAACCACAGACATGGGACTGTTATATTGTTAAACGTCGTCAGTGAAAAACAAAATTTCATAATATTGACATAGCTCAATTTGTTTTGCAGTCGTATTTATTTATTTATCCAGGCGAGAAAGCTGGCTTTATTTATAACTACAAACAATGCTAAACTAAACATACAATGACAATGCAAAGAAAAATCCGTTAAGCAGCTGGACTTGAACCAGCAACCTCGGTAATCCGTACCACGCTCCACCAATTAAGCTATACTTAACGTTGGTGTACCTAACGAATTTTTCAATGCCTTGTGTCATATTTTTATTTGGAAGATCTCTCCTCAGCGCCATCTATGAGTAGCTTAATCAAGCGGCTCACCCACTACGGAACTTCTACAGTTACGCATTAGTGGCAAGACATGGAACTATTTTCTGAATCAATGAAAATAATCGATTTATTGATACTCATACCCATTCATACTCATTGATACTTTTACTCATAGATGGCGCTGAGGAGAGATCTTCCAAATAAAAATATGACACAAGGCATTGAAAAATTCGTTAGGTACACCAACGTTAAGTATAGCTTAATTGGTGGAGCGTGGTACGGATTACCGAGGTTGCTGGTTCAAGTCCAGCTGCTTAACGGATTTTTCTTTGCATTGTCATTGTATGTTGAATTTCATTCTATGAATGTTTCATAAAAATAAAAACAAAAATAATCAATAAATCGATTATTTTCATTGATTCAGAAAATAGTTCCATGTCTTGCCACTAATGCGTAACTGTAGAAGTTCCGTAGTGGGTGAGCCGCTTGATTAAGCTACTCATAGATGGCGCTGAGGAGAGATCTTCCAAATAAAAATATGACACAGGGCATTGAAAAATTCGTTAGGTACACCAACGTTAAGTATAGCTTAATTGGTGGAGCGTGGTACGGATTACCGAGGTTGCTGGTTCAAGTCCAGCTGCTTAACGGATTTTTCTTTGCATTGTCATTGTATGTTGAATTTCATTCTATGAATGTTTCATAAAAATAAAAACAAAAATAATCAATAAATCGATTATTTTCATTAATGCTAAACTACGCCAACGGCGATGCTCTGCGCTCTTATTTTTCGTAATAGGACAAAGTAAACTTGTATGTGCTGGGAACTGGGAATAGAACTAAGTTTATTGCAGTCTTAATATAGTAGATAATACATAATTGCCTGATAACGCGCGTCTTTCCGCCGGAGAATCCATGCAATCTACGCAGAATTGCGGTGATACGCCTCGCTTTAGGACTTCCAGAATGTGGGCTCGTAAAACTCTTATTGGGCTGTTGTCAGGCCTTCACTTCACGTCTCTATTGTAGTAAATACATGGCAACAATACATGTCTTTACTTCAAAGCAATTTTGTACGGCTTATGACAAGATAGTATGAGTGAATTAGGTACCGGCACATGTCAATTCAATTGTCTCATTCTTATCAAGCAAACGTATACGCGTAGGACATTATTTTTTAAGTAAATGAACCGTGTTAAATATTTTTTAGCAATGGCGTCACAGTTATTATTTCTGATTGAGCGCAATCGGTCACAGTCGATCGGTCCACACGAAATCGTCACCAAGATAATCCATTAGTTACTCTCGCAAGCAGAGATCAAATCTGAGCGCGATAACTCTATGCTCGACGCAAAACGTAGGCGGCAGTCGGTGATTCATCATAATATTCGAACTTAGATCGGCAAAATAAGAGACAAAAACTAATTTATAGCAAATAGTACCTACATGGACAATAAAGCTTCTAAAGTATACGCTGTTAAGAATTCCAATAGATAATTACTATTACCGTATACTTTGTGTCTTTGGAACAAATTTTGATAGAAATCAAATTAATCGCGATGAGTGAAGCTTCTGGAATATTGTTTTTTATGGTGACCATTTATAACTGACTACAAGTAGGCGATAAAACATGACCGACCACGTGACAGACGGGTCAATTACGAACATACAATGAGGACATAGCGCTTATTGATTGGCAGAAATTGAATCTTTCGGGCGATTCACGCGCCACGGATTCAATGTAAATGGAGAAATCGGGGTTTTTAGTTTGTTGTTGTGTTTTAAATCACAATCAAATAATCAATATGAAAACAAGTCAATTTCACAGGGCGTCTTAAACGACTAAGTGACTTCAAATCTAAAGTCAGGGTATTGTTGTAACATCACACAGATGCATTCACAACTTCTCCTGGTGAAACCATTCAAAGTAACTTTAATGCATATTGATTTTCTGCTAGCTAGGTAATTGGTAGGTAGCTACTTGTAATTTCGCTCGCCGTGTCATAAAAATATGCTTATTTTGAAAGTGATGATATCAATTTCTATGAATGCATGCAAATGTGGTTTGTAAGAGCAATGACAGCATGCTGAAATAGTTACCAACCTAGATATAGTCATTATCTGTGTAGGCATACGTAGCGATTACATAACACAGTGCTCAATCGTGACATTGCATGGCCTGTGAGCTGTGACCTAATCAAGCTACTTATAGCAGCTAAATTGCCTTAATAGATTTACTTTTCAAAAGTCCAAATACATTTATTAATGTGAACTTAGCTGCGATGGGATTTCCGTTGTGGTAGTCGATATTCTAATTATTGCTTCCGGTGTTTTCTTCTTTTAGAGAATTCCTTGTAGTGCATAAAGGTGCGATTCATTATGTATCTAGTTTTCTCTCATCTTCTGTATCACTCAGAATAGTTTGCATGCCGAATAGTTATAGGCCCGAAATAAAAGTGACAGTACTTACCTAATTAGATACGTCTACTGTATATTAGAAAAAGCAGCATGTGATACTAATACAACTACATTACACTGGATTTCTTGTTAAATTCAATGTTCTATTTACGTCTTTAAAAAAAGTAAACTAACTAGGTATTGCAGCATTGAACCCCCCGGGTATTGTAAAAATACCAAAAAATATAAACGAACACAATTGAGAACAGAAATAGATGTATCTTTGTAAAACTACACAATGAATGCCAATGACACTTTGAGTATTTTACACGTCAAGTATTTGAAAATGAAGAGTTGCTTTTGCTAAATTGTAAAGCAGTCGGCCAGTGAAGAATGGAAGTGACAAATATAGTTTATTGGAAATTGCGTTTACAATAAGGCTGAGTAATTTGCTGCTTAATAAAAGAAAAGCGTGAAAACTTTTCTTTTCTAATTCGACGATGATACATACAGGACTGGAAAGTATTATTATTTTCAAAGAGAAAGACTACGCATTTAAAAAATCCTTACTAATATTATAAATGTGAAAGTGTGTTTGTTTGTTTGTTTGTTTGTCTTTCTTTCACGTCAAAACTAAGCGACGGATTGACGTGATTTTTTGCATGAACATAATTGAAGGGCTGGAGAGTGACATAGGCTACTTTTTATCCCGGGAAAATATCTAATTCCCACGGGAAACACGTTATAAACATAGCCCTTATTTGTGGTCTTGCGATGAACTGAAATAGTTATATTTTTTTATATACGGCGATAGTTTAAAGGCTGGCGAGTAACAGGCTACTTTTTACAAAGAGTAAATATCTCATTCCCACGGGAAAACACGTTATAAATCTTATAATAATGATAATGATGATGTGTTCCTGTAACCCCTCAGCAGGGAGGGACCTAGGGCTCGCAGTAGGGACTTCCATGCATCACCATCCTGTGCTGTGGCTTCAAGGTCCCTGCCAGTGACACCCGATTTGGGAGATATCTTTCTCAACCCCAACCCTTAATTACTGTCATATTTGTAGTTCCTCTAATCGACGATAGATGGCGCTACTGTAATGTTAAAACGTGCTAGCTTACCTGCTTGCCTGCGTGTGTTTCCCTATTTACAGGCTTGCTTGCATGCTAGCTTGCATGGTTGCTTGCATGCCTGATGCATGCTTGCTTGAATTCTTGCACTTCATGCGTGCTTGCGTGCGTCCTTGCGTACGTGATTGTATGCTCGCTTGCTTGCTTGCACGCTTGCTTGCCTGCATGCTTGGTTGCATGTTTGCTTGCTTGCATGCTTGCTTGCTTGCCTGCATGCTTGCTTACATGCTTGCTTGCATGCCTGCTTGCATGCTTGCTTGCTTGCCTGCATGCTTGCTTACATGCTTGCTTGCATGCCTGCTTGCATGCTTGCTTGCATGCTTGCTTACATGTTTGCTTGCTTGCGTGCGTGCATGTTTGCTTGCAAGCTTTAATAATTGCTTGAATGCTTGCTTTAATGATTGCTTGCGTGCTTGCTTACATGCTTGCTCGCTCGCTTGCTTGCATGCTTGCTTGCTGCATGCTTGCTTGGTTGCTGCATGCTTGCTTGCCTGCATGCTTGCTTGCATGCCTGCTTGCAATATTGCTTGCAAGCTTGCAGGTTCGCTTGCTCGCTTGCTTATGGTTCACGCGAGCGAAGCCGCGGGTAAAAGCTAGTCATATTTAATTACGAGCAGGAACCGAAATGAACTTCATAATAAACAAACGTCTTCAATCAGTTGTTTTGCTTCGTTCAATCAAGTGTATTTTTAATCTGAGATTTAAATTATTGTAGAGAACTACTAATTAAATGCGCAATCCGGTCGAGCCGAAAATAATGTTTGGTTATAGCTGTAGCTGCCTATCAGGTTTTACTGCTTGAGATTCCAAACGGGATATATACCTACCCACATGTTAATTGTTATCTATTATCTACTGGAGAGCGCCCGCGGCTCCGCCCGCGTGGAATATTATATTATGCAGGTACATTATATATTTACGTAAGGAATCTCTATAGCAATAGGAATGTGTCCTCTGGGTAAAAAAAGCAATATTTCTAATTAGTCCGTCAGACAGATTGTCGGAAAAAAAATATTGGACACGTATTTTTTGCTTTATGTTATCAATAAAAATTTACATGGATAAAACTTAAAATTTCCGTAGACTGCAATGTAGGAAAATGAATGGCTTTCTTTATCCCTGAACGGCAACACTGGCATAGATAATAGATCACTGGACT